>MAIP01000071.1:0-102990 GCA_001736125.1 Pseudozyma tsukubaensis | reverse complement strand
TGCCATTCCCTCTGGGAGCATAGGTTCAAATCCTGTAGGCGTCGTTTCTTTTTTTTTTTTTTTTGCTCTTTTTGTGTCCGACTTTCATCATCAGCATTCGGCTGTTTGAGAGTGTGGGATTGTTCTTTTAGTGTCTGACTCGATAACGAATGGAGTGGTAGGAGCGGGTGAGATTGGGTATATTGATAGTACAAAAGGTTTGCCCGTCATGAGCAGTAGGTGATGGTACAGAAGGGGTGAATTCTACGCGTCTGAAGTGAGGTGTCGACAGCCTTAAAGCGACGTTTCTCCAGCCGAAGTGAAGGTCGCCATCGTCCTAACCAGAGACAGCGAAGGAAGAGAGGGTTCTGTGATTAGGAGCGTGGCGCTCCTTGTGTGCTGAGTGCGTCCAACTGAGCCAGATGATCTGCCAAATCGTCCAAGGGAGTTCGTTCCTCCTTCTCCACCTTTTCTGCTGCCGATCCGTCTTGCTGCTGTGCATTGACCTCCGCTGAGCTACTCGTCCCCCTCGTAGCCCCTACACCACTCAAACTCGTACTAGTCGGCATCAAAACAGCCCCACCTGCACCTTGCCAACCAGGCGCCATCCTCCGCAGTACCTCCTTTTGCTTCTCCTCCTTCTCCCTTTCCCTCCCCACCAAATACTGTTCGTGTTTCGCCAAGAGTTGATCAATGGTAGCAGAGGAAGGAGTGTTGGGATCCAAGACGTAGGATTCGAGTGAGAAGGGGTAGACAAAGTACGCCGAAATGTCGGTTGGTAGAGGGTGAAGTTCCAATGGAAGTTTGGGTGCGCGAGGGAGAGAGACGGAGGGGGACGAGATGAGAGGAGTTCGCGCTGCGAGAGAGTACAGCGATGATGATGAAGAAGATGATGAGGCTTGACGCTGTTGAGAGGAGGCTGCTGCCGAAGCGGAGGTCGACATTGTTGTTAGCTTGACGAGGTGAGGTGGAAGCGAAGGTCGTGGGTTGGACTTGAGATGCTTGCCGTCTAGCCGAGTCGAGTATATCTTGCGCTTTGGCCCGTAGAATTGAAGCGAAGAGCAGGTAAGATCGCGAACGTGCTTGAATTTGCAGTCTTGATGTTGATGGAAGAGAAGATGGTGTGTTGGGAGCAAGTAGATCATCACCCAAAAGGGTAGCAGTTGGTGTTTCGTGTGTGACAGCTGCACGGACCTGCCAAGCCCTCCACAGATGTCGGCTTGTGTTTCCGTCCAGAAAAAGGGTTCCTTGTCACGATGCCAGGAAAGCATCACATGCCACCTTTTCCTCACGTATTCTTCCCCTTTTTCCACCAATTTCCGAGAGAAGCGCGTCTAGCAAGCAGCAAACAGGCAGTCACAGTCTGTAACTTGATCCCGCGGCAGTCTTTCTTCTTGGCTTCCACTCACCAACCCACTTTGACATACTTTCGACACGATCAACACGGCATACACGATTGTCCGTGCACTTTCATTCACGCTGACACTTCCGCGAAGAGGCAGAACCACGACTGGACGACAGTAGCGAAGCACGATAAACACTGCCAAATTTGGGGGTTGGACTGGTCAGCCTTCGCTTCAACTTCACGGCATCGCAAGCATCTTTCCCAGCAAAAGCTCGATCTGGCCATGAGTGCCATCGCAGGGCCATCAAGAGCAGCCACAATGCTGTCTCCTACAGCAGCGAGGCCTGTTCGCCGTCAATCGTGCTCGACTTCCAGCTTCGACGCAACACACAACATGATCATCGCGGATGCCCAAGATGATCGCATCCTTTCGACTGTATCACCATCAAGCGAGCCGCAGCAGCACCATCGACGTCGCAACGCCTCTTCTTCACATCCGCGCTCGCTGCGACACTCACCCTCGCGTTCTACGTTCGTTCTCCTCCTTCTCGCCTTGCTCTCCCTCATACTGGTACCCGCTGCCATGGCATCAGAAGGCGATCGCTCACCCGAATACCGCATGTGCGTCGCATCCTCCGTCGCCGACATCTGCAAAGATCATGTCGATGATGGTGTCATGTACTCTCATCGACTACCTTTTGTCCTCCGCCTCACCAGATGGTCCTGCGAAGATGATTGCAAATACCACTGCACTCATCGCATCACCAACGAAGCCGTCGAACGCGTCCACAAGATCAAGCACGATGCACGTGTCGAAGTCGCATCGTTGCCGATCTCGGCAAGTGCCAAGGAACAGCGAATGCAAGGACTAATCACGGCGCAATTGGATGCTTTGCGACCGGTGCAGAAGCAGATGGTGCAATACCATGGCAAGTGGGTCTTTATTCGATTCTTGGGCGCCCAAGAGCCACTGTCGGTCCTGTTCAGCTTGATGAACTTGGGCGTGCACTGGAAAGCGCTACTTAGGATGAGAAGGGAGCTGCCAGATGCCTTTCCCTTGAAATTGGTCTACATCGTCCATGCGATGATCAGCATCAATGCTTGGTTGTGGTCTGCCGTGTTTCATACCAGGGATAAGGCATTCACGGAGAAACTGGATTACTTTTCGGCAGGGTCGGTCATCATGTCGGCTTTCTTCTTCAGCGCTTGTCGACTGTTTAGGCTTGCGCCTGGCAACGCGCAGTTTTTGCTGCTCAGAAGAGTATGCATCGGCGCATTGGCACTGCACATTCTCTATCTCAGCATTGGGAGGTTCGACTACGCCTACAACATGACAGCCAACGTCGTAGTGGGGCTAATTCATACACTCTTATGGCTGACCTACTCGCTTCGACCAACGACCTTTCCATCTAATCCATTGGTCGATCGCACGGCGTACTCGCGCGCTGCTATGCGTGCTGCTAAACCCAACCTCTCAGCACTTTCCACTCCAACTCCACTCTCAAACGGTGCAGCTACACCACCTGTGCCAGTTTCGACCAACATCGGCCCTCCCAGTACGCACACCAAGCCTCGTCAACGACTGCAACTCATCCTCGGACTCATGTCGGCTTCTGTCTTGCTCGAATTGCTCGACTTCCCACCCATCTTGCGTATCTTGGATGCACATGCATTGTGGCATCTCGCCACAGTACCCATTACCAAGATGTGGTACGATTGGCTCATTACTGATGCCCAAGAATGCGTTTCTACGGGATGGTGGCTCTCCGATCGGACGGGTCACGCAGTGCAATTGACATCGACATTGGAACAGCTCAGCGAAAAGTTGAGGGGAAGAGCGGCGAGTTTGGCACAGAACATCGAATTGAACGCTTTGACGAGCAAGTTGAACGAATTGGCGAACAAGGCTGGATTCAGTGGAAGGCTAGGGGAGGCGAATGGAAGCTTGTTGGGACACGGCAGTGGGACTGGTGGCCAGGGTGTCGAAGAGAATACCGGCTTGGGACTGCAAATGGATGCTGCGGCGGGCACGAGTGCGGCAGCAGGGGGAGTAGGAGGAGGAGCGGCGACAAGTACGAGCATCGAGAGAGGCACAACCGCATATTCTTCCTTGACGGACAGAGATGCGACACATGGCGGCGCGAGTGGAAGCAAGGCCAAAGATTGGTAGCTATAGGACTAGGCAATCCGCTATCGTGTGGTTGCTACACCATCTTGTACACTATCGCAGCATTTTGAGCAGCAGTCATTGATGCTTTCTCTTGCTTTGAGACTTTCGAGATTCGCGGCTGTGCCCTGTATGCGACGGTGTCCCGTGGTCATCTGAGTGTTGAACGGTTCAGACCGTGTGTGCAACACCGATCTACTTGAGATCATCAAACCAATTGAGCAAAGGGTTCAACCCGAATCTGGACAAGCTCGGAAATCGGCCCAATTGAGTAGGGTAAAATTTCCCGGCTTGAGAGAAGCTTTCTTTTTCTCCACACAGAACATTTCCTTCTCGCCCTTCGTTGACCTTGAACTCAAATCTACATCTTTACCATTTCATACATCGCCGACCTCGTAGACATGGCGGATTCAGTAGCTTCGACCTCTGCGGCTGCTGCGGGAGGAAGCTCACGCAAACGCATTCGAAAGCGTAGTCGCAAGTCCAAGTCGGGTTCGCAGCCTGGTGCCAACGGTGACGATTCTTCCGATGATGACAACGAGGCTGCACAGCCGCCTGCGAAAGCTGCTACACCCGCTACTAAGCCCGCCATCCCCACTGCCACTGCTGCTTCGACAAGCTGGGCTACGAATACCGTTCCGGCTAAAACTTCAGTACCAGCACAAACGGCGACACTATCAACGGTCAACCCGCACAAACCCTCCTTCATCACGCGTCCACCCACCAACACGGGGGGTCGAAAGTTCACCGTCTCCGTCGCGATCCCGGGGAGTATCGTGCTCAACGCACAGTCGCCGGAATTGCAGAGTCGGTTGGCAGCACACATTGCTCGGGCCTGTGCGATCTTCAACGTTGACGAGATCGTAGTTTACAACGAGGGCGATCTGCGAAGTGAAGCTGTCGGGGCCGATCCTTATCAGCATAAGCACAACAATCGGCGGAGTCACTTTCGCAACCCGCAACACCAGCATTCGCACCACGGAGAAGAGGAGGGGAATGAAGGTGAGGAGGGGTATGGAGGAGAAGAAGAAGGAGAGAAAGCAGGGGGAGGGTTTGATCCGCACATGTTTTTGGCGAGGGTATTGCAGTATTTGGAGACTCCGCAGTATTTGAGGAAAGCTCTGTTTCCAATGCATAGGGATTTGAGGTTGGCTGGGCTGATGCCTCCGTTGGATTGTCCTCATCATTTGAGGTTTGAGGATCAGAGTGAGTTTAGGGAGGGGGTTACGGTGGAGACACCGCACTGGGCACGTAGTCGCTCCCAGGGAGGGGTGTACGTCAACGTTGGTCTGAGAGATCCGGTCGAAGCGCTCGTTCCCGGTGGAGCAAGGTTGGACAGCGGGACGAGAGTGACGGTCAGGATGCCGATGAACAACTATGAAAGCGGTCAAATCGTCAGTCCGCGTGAACCAGTGGAGAAACTCGGTTGGTATTGGGGTTACACCGTACGCCTCGCTTCTTCGCTGTCGGCCGTTTTGACCGCTTGTCCGTTCAACCCGGATCCGAGCGCAGGGTACGATTTGGTCATTGGAACCTCCGAACGTGGCGTAAGCCTAACCGATCTTTCCCTCGCCACTTCTTCCGCCACACCCCTCGCTTTACCATCAGGCGAGATGGTGCAGCCTTTACCTTCGACGTTCAGCAACGCACTCATCGTCTTTGGTGGGTTAAGCGGGTTGGAGTTGGCAGTGGAAGCGGATGAAGGAATCAAGTTGGATCGGGAAGGGGCGAAGGAGTTGTTCGATGCATGGGTCAACGTGGTCGAGAATCAGGGGAGTAGGACGGTGAGGACGGAAGAGGCGATCATGATTGCGCTGGCGAGGATGAAGCCCATGCTCGAAGGCGTTGCTGGTAGCACATAGGGGTCTTTCCCTCACTCTCAATCAATCAATCTATCGATAAACCGTGATGGACACGGTGTGCGCTGAAGGTGTGATACGAAAAGCAATGACATTACAGAATCAAGCTGGTGGAAGTAAGGCTGGGAAGAGACTTTAAACGTCTTCAGCATCGTCATTATCTCTGAAACGAGGATTCTTCTCCGCATGACCACCATACAACTCTTGATCCTCTTCATCATCGTAACTTCTCTCCCTCTTTCCTCTTCCTCCACCACCACCAGCCGCAGCACTGCTTTCCCACCCACCCACGCCTCTCTCCACATCATCTTCACCCTCCAAACCCCTCCTCGCACCACCGTGTCCTCTCGCATCTCCCTCCATCTCACTATACAAATGCTCTGCACCCGTAGGTACCATACCTCCACCGCCCATATCCATCCCTGCCGTTCCCTCTTGGTACAACTGTTCTCTTTCGAGTCTTCTCGCTTCTTCGGCTTCCATCCTCTTTCTCTCCTCTTCTTCCCTCAACCTATTGTGACCCCATCCTCCGCGGCCGGCGTCGTACTCCTGCCTGTACTCGTCTCTCACTTGCCCGCCGCTTCTTCCTCTACCGTACTGTCTGCCTTCTTTATAGCCTGGGTCCAAATCGCAGCGGATCACCCTCTCGTCTACCTTGGTGCCAGAAACGTACCGCATGCAATCCACCGCTTCGGCATGCGTGTAGAATTCAACGAAAGCGAAACCGCACGGTGTCTTGGCGTTACGATCAAGACCCATAATGATACGTTTGATCCCTCCACCGGAAGAAACGTTGGCGACGCGACCAAAGACTTCGTAAATCTGTTCTTCGGTGGTGTAGAACGACAGGTTGCCGAGATAGAGCGTCGAGGTTTGACGAAGTGCCTGTTGCTGTTCGTGTTTCGAGTGCGAGGAGCGGGAGTCTCGGTCTGTAAAAAAGCGACAAAATAAGTTGGAGAAAGTGAGCATTTCGTGGTCCGATTCGACAGTCGCTGAAGTGCTGAGAGTAAAGCGGGAGAAGAGAGATGAGAAGGTAGCTTACAAGAAGAGGGAGCGTCTAAAGGCTCCAGGATGTGCGACATGATTGCTTGTGCCTTGCGCGGTTCGGCTCAAAGTCTTTTGTCCCCTTAGATGCGTGCGTGCGGTGCTGTGTAGCCTTCGAGGCGATACTTGATCCGCGTGTGCCTTCCCTGGACAGGGTTCCTCGACGATGCTGCTGAGTCGTGTTTGTCGGCAACGAGCAAGATGGGAAGATAGAAGATAGAATGAAGGAGGAAAGCGAGCCAAAAGCTCAAAATCTACGCTTTCCTCTTGGCCCGCCCGCTCTCCGCCCAGCAAAACCCGACTTCCGAGTCCTTTTCCCCCCCCACCACCACCGCCAAAAAAAGTCGAGAAGAAAAAGTCACCGAAACCCTAGAAAGCGTTTCTCTCCTCCACACACACCTTCTTTCTACCTTTCATCCAACCCTCACCCTCTATACCCTTTGCAAACGATACGGCAACGATGACGGACGAAGCCTCCTCCTCCTCCTCGACCTCGACCTCGACCTCGACACAATCGATATCCCTCACGCCACCATTGGAAGCCCTTTACTGGACCCAATACTCAACATGGTATCCCTTGTTTCGCAAGCATGCGCCCAAATCGACAATTATCGACATTGACGCTGTCCAACCTGAACTATTGGATTGGTTGGAATCGGAAACGTTTGTCTTGCCGGAAGGGAGCGGGCCTTCCACTCTCCCTTCTTCTGACAGTGCCAACTCCTCTCCTTCTGCTTCCGGCTCCTCTCTGGATGGCAGAAGCAACGAAGAGGAGGAGGAAGACGAAGACCTCCCAGCAGAGCCAGTGAAACTCGAAGCGCTGGACAGGGCCATTCGTAACGTTATAGCGAAATACGACGGTGGCCCGGTATTCCCCAAACTCAACTGGAGTGCTCCGTTGGACGCAGGGTTCATGTTGCCCGGGAACAACCTGCAGTGTCTGCATCCGGAAGACGTGTATATGCTGTTAAAGAGTAGTGAGTTTGTCGGGCGGGATCTGGAGCAGATTTCCCTCTCCTCCTCCTCCTCCTCCTCTACTTCTCCCGCGATTACGACAACAGAAGAAGGAGGGCTCGAAGTCAACACTTTCTTCTCCTCAACCGCACAAGCGCAATCAGCGTCTACAGCAAAAGAAGGAGGCGAAAAGGGAAAAGAAAGAAAGATTCGACCGCAACTCGTACTGAAAAAATGGTTCCAACTCTCTAAAAGTTACGAATTTCGCTGTTTCGTACGCTCCTCCCGCCTCATTGCCATTTCCCAACGTGACGTTACGTATTACGACCACCTCCAATCGCCCCTTTTACAATCTCAGATTCGTTCCGCGATCCATGCGTTCTGGGAGGAAGTGATGCTGGCCAAGGAAAAGGAAGGAAAGTGGGGGGTGGGGGATTACATTTTTGACGTCTATTTGACGAAAGGGCTAGAGAGGGTGTGGTTGGTCGATGTGAATGCGTGGCTGCCTAGGACGGATGCGTTGTTGTGGGATTGGGAGGGGTTGGAGGGTGTGCATCGGAGGGAAGTTGGGTTGAGGAGGAGGATAGCGGAAAGCAGGGGGAAGGGGAAGGGGAAGGGGAGGGTAGAGGAGCTCGAGGAGGGCGTAGTGCGGATTTACCTCAAGCCCAACTCCAACTCCACATCAAATACGGAGGAGCAAAAGCATTCCACCTCCGAAGAAGAAGAAGAAGACGAAGGGGAAGAAGAATGGAGCGAATCCGACGTCGAACTTCGCGTTCTATCCGATCGGAGGATGCAAAGTGCCGGCGGCACCGGTGCGACATATAGCAGTAATATGGTGCCCAAAGATCTGGTTGATTTTGCCAAAACTTCGAATAGCGGCTCAGCTGGTGAGGGTATGGGAGTCGACCAAATTGTCAAGCGGTGGAATGCCCAGGTGGACGCCGATGAGAAGAAGGAGCAACGTGCACCGTGAAAAGCGCAAAAGGAGAAAGAAGGAGGAGGGTTGGATGAAAGGACCGAAGATGCTACTGTACGAACACGCCTTCTCTTTGCCAACACACACTTATGCCGGCCGTAGTCTTTCGTCGTCCACTCTTCCAAAACGTTCTGCTCAACCGTACTGGCTTCCATCGCACTTGTTCCCCAAGCATTTGACGACGACGTACGAGTTGCTGTTCTTCTGAGATGCTGACGAAGTGGACTTGCGCTACTCAGAGTCAAGGTCGACGTTTTCTCTGAACTTCAAGACGTAATTATAGCAGCTGGGAACCAATCAGCACAAACATCCAAAGTTTTCTTGGCTACAGCTCTGACGGGAGATACCCTGGCTTCTATTTCCCGTGCGATGAGCCTCGAGACCAGGAAAGATAGCAGTTCCGAAAGCTCGCATCCACAACTTTGACTTTGTTCATTTTCAATGAAAGGCAGTCCGGCCCAATCAATAACAACCCAGAGTCCGAAAAGCAGCGCTCAGGACTCGTCCCGTCATGGTCGAAAGACTGTTAAGAAGATGAAACAGAGTAAAGACAACTCAATTTTGACTAGGCGGTCTGGGCAATTGTGGGCGATCTCTGGTGTAGCAGCAAGTCTTTTGCCAAATTGGAACAAGCTAGTTAGAAGGTCGCGGCGTGGAGTTCTGGCGTATCCAAAGGTATGTGCTGAACTCATCAGCAATCTTTTCGGTACTTCCTCGTGTCGAAAGCCGCGTTGATTAGATCCATCTTTCGATTCACGCAGCCAAACGAGCTCCTTTTTGCTCGAAGCACAAGTCTTATTGGCATGGAAGGTTGGAACAAAATAGTATTCCGATGTGCCGGTGATGTACTGACAGGCCAGAATGATGAGTTTGTTGGCCATGAGGGGCAGATGCCTCGATCCTCATCTTGGCCACCAGCTGTTGAAGAGATGAAAACCGAATTCGGTACATGAACATTCTTGGATGCGTCCATCGCCATATCATCGCCTTGCTCGGCAACGAATTGTTGAAAAGGTGCTCCTTGAGGATCGGCAAAAGGGGGGTTTCGCAAGGATGTATTGCTAGGTATAGATGTACATGTACAATAGACAAGAGAGCAAAGAGGGCAGCATTTCCGCTTATCGATTCGCAACTTCGATATACAATGGACGTAACGCACATTGCAAAAGAGCGCACGCGAGAGAGGGATATAATGCTTTGGTGAGATGAATCGACTCAATCCTGCTGCATACCCTCCTCCTCCTCCTCGTGATCTTCCTCCATCTTTGGCGTCACCTTCTTCTTCTTCGGCTGACCCTTCTTCCCCTCTCCTCCTGCCGCCCCTGCTGGTGGTGCAGCAACCGCTTTAGCTTTCGCGCCACCCCTCTTTTTTCCCGCTTTCTCCCTCCCCCCTTCCCCCGCCTTCTTTTGTTCTTCCTTCTCCTTCTCCTCCTCTTCCTCCGCTCGTTGCTTTGCCAGTTTCCCACCCCTCTCGAATCTCATTTCATCATCCTCCCCCTCCTCCACGCCATCTGCATGGCTAGCCCACCACTCCTGTACTTTCAACGCCAACAGCCGATCAATGTCAGGGACGATAGGTTGGGATTTTGCAATGTCGTTAAAGTGGAACGTTTTTGCAACGGCGAGGCGGGCGCGGTTACGACGACCGAGGAGGCCTTTATACTGTTCTACGAGGGCGCCGATGTGGTCGAGGGATTTCATTAGGACTACGGCTTCCGAACGGGGTCCGGCGCGGCCGTCGATTTTTTCTCCGTCGATTTCGATACCCCCGCTTCCGCCGCCAGTGTCGTCGGTGCCTTTCTTACCCGCAGCGGCAGCGGAGGTGGAGGGTTTCTTCTTTTTCGAAGGACTCTTCTTCTTTCCAGCATTTGCGGCTTCGTCTTCGTCACCGGAGTCAGCATCGTCCGATCCACTCTCTTCTCCAGTGGCAGCGGCGGCGGTAGAGCTTTTCCTCTGCTGCTGTTGCGTCTTGCTGCTAGCCTCCCTCTCCAGCGCCTCTTTTAGACTCGGAACGATATCGCACAGCAGTTCGTAACCCTTCCTAATATTCGCCCTTCTCTTCTGCTCCGACGCAATGTGGTTCGCCTTCTTCTCCTCGGTCGTGAGCAGCGTATGCTGTTGACCTTGCTTTTTCTCCTTCTCCGCTTCTTCTGCCTCTTTGGCTTTCTCTTCGGGCGTCAACTCGGGCTTGATCTCCATCCCGGTGGTAGGGTCGATGAGGTTGTTGTCAATATGCTGCTGACGCAAGATGTCAAGATGCGGTTGCGTGCGTTTTTCGAGTCGAGGTGGAGTGAAGTAAGGGTGTAAATGCGAAGGGAGGACACGAAGGGAGCCTTCGAGGTCGAGGTCGAGATTCGCCATGTCGGCGAGAGCGCGAATGACTGCGCCTGACGGACCGGAATTGAGGGTCGAAGTAGGAGTGGGTGCAGTTTTGGGTAGGCCTGAAGAATTACGTTTGAGGCCGGAAGCGCCTGCATTCGAGCCGGAAGGAGAAGAGGTTGAAGCATTGCCAGCAGCGACGGCGTTGGATGCTTGCCATGCCGCAACGCTACTTCCGCGCCGTCCTAAAGCGCCATCGGCAGTATTGAGATTATTGGCATTGGGCGTTCGAGATGTTGGCCGACCTTTAGGTGTAGAGTTACCGCCTTCCATATCTGCGGCGGTGGACGAAGCTGCACCGAGACCGGCATCTCCATTGAGCATCGCCAATGCTTGAGCTGAGAATCCGCTTGCCAATCCTCCTTGCTGCTGTTGTGCCTGCTGTTGCTGTTGATACGCTTGCGAGGGACCGCCACCACCCTGCTGCTGCAATGACCCAAAGTTGTGACTGCTCGGAAACTGCGCGCCCAACATGGCCAATCCAGCATGACCTTCCTCACCACCTGGATAGAAAGGTGGCAGTCGACCCTGCTGTGCATGCAGCATGTGCTGTTGTTGACCATGTTGCTGATGCGGATGTTGTTGATGCTGATGCTGTTGCTGCTGCTGATGTTGCTGCTGCTGCTGATGTTGCTGCTGCTGCTGATGGTGGTGGTTTATTGGGTTGAGCAAAAGATTGTCATACGGATTGGGATGTCCAAGCTGAGAAGCACTCAATTTCCTGTAATGATCGTGTTGCAACGCAGCAGCATGGTGTGGATGAGCAGCCGCATACGCCTGCTGACCTCGCATTGCCTGTGCCTCCAGGAAGGAGAGCTGCTCCACCTGCCACGACTTGTTCTTGCCATATCCCGCAGCGGAAGACGGCGATAAAGGCGGCAAGTTGGAGTAGCCCGAGTAGGCACCATGTCGACCTGGATGGTGCGGATAGCCGGGATGTGCTGAATCTGGATAGGGGCTGAAATACGAAGCTGACGCAAGATTGCTCAAGCCTCCCGGTGGTGTAGCTCCGCCGGAGCGTCGACCGTACAAGTCAAAGCTATTGAGTCTGTGCGCTGACGGTGAGCCATAGCCTCCTTCACCACCGTGTGCACTGGGCGAAGACGTACTGTAAGGCGTCGAGAAAGGATACTGGCCGGAAACACTTCGAGAGCGCAAATCTTGCCCAGCAGCTGTACTGCCCAGAGCCAGATTGGAGCCTGACGGTGGTGCATCTTCTGCCATCATGCCAGCGAAAGAGGAAGACGTGGAGGCGGATGGCCCACCATGCGATGCCAAGTGGTCCTGTGTGGCGGCAATGTTGGGTGGAAGCAAGGAGGGAACTTTGAAGCCGGGTGCACCGATGGTGAAAGGATCGAAAGACTCTGCGGATGAGAGCGAGTCGTTCATAAACTTGGACTCTTCGGAGCTGAAGAGGGAGTCGGAATCGGGAGCTGCTGATGTCGACATCGAGGATGAAGGATCGAGAAAGCTTCGGCTGCCGCTATGACCGTTTGCGGTGGGGGTGAGGGATGCCGAAGAGCCCGAGTCGGAAGAAGCCGAGGGCGCGTGCGGTATCGCGAACGACGATGACGACGACATGATGGACAGTGCGGTAGACGCCGTTTGCGCTCTTTCAAGCGTTGATCGCAGAGGTGATGTGGGGATAGAGTGGCCTGTGCAGGTGCCTCGCAAGTGCTGTTGAGTGGGCGAAGGCACGCTGCCGGATGGGCTGGCACTGGCAGTGCGTAGTTTAACGGTCTATACTGGAGACCTTGTCCGTCTTTGACTGGGAGACATGCGAGTGCTGAATGGAGCGCAGTGATGAAGAGCCGAAGGATGACAACTTGGATGGCAATTGAGGCGGCGTTAAGAGATCCCGATTGAGACGTTACTGCTGCGGTTCAGCAAGTGGATGCAGTAGGTTGCTATTGCGCTTCTGACCCTAAAGCGTGTCGCCACCAAACAAGACTCGAGATAGCAGCCGCTTTGACCTAGTCCAGAAGAATAGCGGTGACGGAAAGTCGAAAGGGACCGTGCTGCGTGAGGATGTGATGGATCGCTGATTCTGTGAGGGAAAGAGCAAAGGTGGGGGTTGATGAGGAATTGGCCGAGTTGGTGGTGAGTGAAAGGTGCGAAATGTGGGGTTTCGGTTCCGGATTACGGAAAAACAGAGTTGGAATCAACCGCTTTTCACACGCCGTTTGACCGCTTGCGGATGCTGCGATTGAGGCCAAATTTCATTTTACAGCATTACTGTATTTGGCGGGCAATTCTGCACCTTCAAAGCTCACTCACTCTATGAACCATATGCTGGTCACTGTCATGCGTATGCTTCTCTCTGCATAACACCTGCGCTTGGCACATTTCGTACCGTCGGTTCATCCGAGAGACAGCAACACTCAATCATACATCTTTCTTCGATAACTGATTCAACACATCACAGCAGTACTGACTGAACAGCTTGGCATTGAACAACGATCAGCATTGCAGTCAGTACTATGTGTGAACCCCTTCATCATCAGTAGTTGTTGTTGGACTGCCTACCAACCCAACATCCGCTTCACGCATCTTTGCCGCCAACCTTTCCTCCTGACTCCTATGCTGGCTATGGGATCTCGGTCTGCCTCCGAATCCTGGCGCACCGTTCACGCTCGACTGCTCCGCGGTTTGTGGCACTACAATCGTCGGTGCTGCATCCTTAGCATTGTCGTCCGCCGAAGATCTGCCTGCGTCTGTAGCAATTGAGATCTTGGGCAAAGCTCTGAGTCGAGGTGCAGCTGCAGGCGATGCTTGCTGCTCAGTCGTCGTCGGCGTCAATGCCGGTGATGATGCGTCAGATTGTTGTGGTATTGGCAGCTTGCGAGGTTGACCCGTCACAGCAGAGAGCGCGGCTGCGGATGCGACAGGCGCAGATCGAACGCTCGGAATCCTGCCCAGTGCGTTACTCGATGCTGTTGCTTGCGTTGGTGTCTGCTGTTGCTGCTGCTGCTGTTGTTGCTGCTGATTGGCAATCGAAGAAGGAAGATAACTCCATCCATAGACGTCCGCGACAAACTTGGCAATATCCGGCTGCGGCTGTCTTGTTTCCGACTTGCGAATGAACGGATGGCTGATCATCTTGTTCGGTCCCGGTCGTTTGGTTGGCTCCTTCTCCAAGCATCGTTCGATAAAGTCACGCAATGCTCTTGACCATTTGACGCCTGCCTTTTCGTCGTCTTGCAGTTCGGGCACTTTCATGTTGACCACGTACGACAGCAAATCGATGGGACCCAGTGGCGGTTCACCTTCTGCTGGGAAAGGGAAGCGATTGCTCGCTACTTCCAAGACGGTCAATCCCAACGACCATACGTCTGATGTGATTGTATATGCAAGTCCTCGAATCCTTTCAGGCGCCATATAGTAGCTCGTACCTGTGAACGTGCCTGCCACCGAATTGATCAGCTCTCCGGAAACGCCAAAGTCGCAAAGCTTGATCTGACCCTCGCGTGTGACTACAATGTTGCTGGGCTTGATGTCTCGATGAATGATCTTGCGTTCGTGCAGATAGCTCAACCCTTTCAACACGCTCTCGGCCACTTTGCCCAACACCTTTTCACCGGTTCTTCCATTCCTGCTCTTGACTTTCTTGTAGATCGCATCGAGCGAGCCTGCCTCAGCATACTCCATGCAGATAGCGATGGATGTATCTTGGTCTTCCAAGAATGCGCCGTAGTAGCGTACGATGTAGTCAGAGTGACAAGAGCGGTTGAAGGCAAGTTCACGCAGGATTTGCCGATGAATCGCAGGGTTGGGCGAGGTGGACATGGTCTTTTTCGCCATAATGAGACCGGTGGGTCGATGTCGGACCTTGTGCACTTCACCGCTTGCACCTTCTCCAAGGCGCGAGAGCATTTCAAAGTTGCCAGCGAGAACGAGATCATCGTCGTGTCCACTCGATGTTGCGGCACGATTCGACGTTAGGGAGGCACTCGAATCAGTCCTTGAACGAGATTGAGAGCCTGAAGCGATGCCGTCAGCTCGTCCTGTTTCGTTGCCACTGCCGTTGGAAGAATCGTTACTCGTCATCCAATAGCCGTTGGACGAGTTCTTGCCGCCCGTGACTGGGATTCTTAGACCGTTGGCGTCCAGTCGTTCTGCTTCGTTGTCATTCATCGACATGCCACCAATGGCACGTCGCAAGTCGTCCGTGATAGCAGTATGCATCTGCGCATTTGTGAGATGCGGCACGGTATCCGGATACGCTGTCGAAGTGTAGATGCCAGGATGGCCATCGTCATAGCCTTCGTCTTGGTATGCATGACTGGATGACGAAGAACCTTGTGGGATCATGAGCGAAGGTTGTGGTCGTGAAGATGTCTGAAGAGGCTGTTGCAACGTAGGCCGTGATGGAGTTGGATCGAAGGTGGCATCTTCACGCTGCACTGTGCCTCCTGGTGCTGACGAGGAGGAAGAGGGTCGCCCAGGAATGGTGAGCTTGGGCATCCCCGGTTTGCGGGGCTTCTTTGGTGGGATGAGTGAAGCCATGGTTGCTATTGTCGCTTAGATAATTGCCTCGTCCTTCAGTAGTGGTGTGGTGATCGGCAAGTATTCTCCTCGCTGCCCTGACTTAAGTTCGACCAAGCAGCATGCAGATGGTGTAGAGTCGATGCGATAAAGATAGCGCCTGCTTATTGCAGGAACTTGAAAGCGTGGCCGAGAGTCTACCGGAGACGACTCAGTCCGACAGCGATGGTATGGTAGCAGTGTATCTTGGAGTAGTCGCCGAGACGAAGGACCAAGGTCTACGTTACCTGTCGTAAAAGGCAGCGGCAGGCTACGGTAGTCAGATTAAAGCTTGAGTGTGGTGAGCTACAACACAAGAAGAAAGCGTGTGTGTGTGTGCGTTTGGATTCTGTGACTGCACGCTGCGAAATCACACATTTCCGACTTTTGACTGATTTTGGCTTGGAGGGAGACAGCCAGCCAAAGAGGGTCTAAGCGTCGCTGCTTCTCTGCTTCTCTGCTGCTCTGATGCTTTGGCTGCATCGGCAGCGTCGGAGTCTGTTGTGTGTGTTGCTCTTTTGCTCCACTTTTGGTGCGGATTGGCCGATAATCTCGATCTGCCCATCCGCATCTCTCTTTCGCAGACACTCCATCTGCTTCTTTCCACTTGACTCTCACCTCTCTCAACCTTTATCGCTCAGTCACCTTTCATTACATCCGTTCACACGCCAGGTAGCGACTATCGGATCATCCGCTGATCATAGCCCAACGGAAGGCTGCTTCACGCTCAATCGAAACCTGCTCACTTCCACGCTGCCTATCTCACCTTCACACTCCTCGAGCTCCGAACGTATCTCTGCCCACTATGAACATCGTCAACAGCCTTTTTGGCCGGTCCATGACACCTGCCGAGCGTCTTCGCCAACATCAACGCACTCTCCAAAAAGCGCAACGAGAACTCGATCGTGAACGAACCAAGCTCGAACAACAAGAAAAGAAGCTTACTCAGGATATCAAAAAGTCGGCTCGTGCAGGCCAGATGCCCGCCTGCAAAGTCATGGCCAAGGACTTGGTCAGGACGAGGAGACACATCCACAAGTTCTATCAGATGAAGACACAGCTGCAAGCGGTCTCATTACGGATTCAGACCTTGAGGAGTAATCAGCAGATGGCTGAAGCTATGAAAGGTGCAACGAGGGCGATGGGTACCATGAACAGGAGTATGAATCTGCCACAGATCCAACGTATCATGCGTGATTTTGAAAGGGAGAGCGCTACAATGGACATGAAGGACGAAATGATGGGTGAGGCGGTGGACGAAGCTATGGATGATGAAGATGAAGGGGTTGGAGAGGAGGAGGAGTCGGACAACATTTTGAAAGAGGTGTTGGACGAGATTGGAGTCTCTGTTGGTCAGCAGCTGGGCGAGGCACCAACGGCAGCTTTGTCGGCGCCACAAGCTGCACCGCAGCAACGTGTTGCAATTGGAGAAGGGGCTGGTGGAGGATTCGGCGGGGGAGGTGCTAGCAAGGATGAAGATGCTCTTCAGGCTCGATTGGACAATTTGCGAAGGGATTGATCGCGCATTGCTCATTCCGCAAGCTTGTTCCGATAGCGTATGGCGACTTTGATCGTCGATGCGGCTTCCGCAACTCTTCACGGCTCACTGCTTTCGACCACGCCATGTCTCCTCACTACACTAGATCTTTGTTCCGCTCGTAATGGTCTCATGCAATGCCCTTTTACCCTCTTGCTCGCTGGCTGATGCATGAATCTCTCAGGTCTTGTACTTCATGATCGGCCGCCTGAACATTGTAAGGCATCTGGACTTCAGAAAATGGTGGATGGCATAACACGAACCCGAAAGGTGACTTGCACACACAAAGCGAGCATCAGCGTGAATTGTGGAAAATCAGCGCGGGGTGAATTCAGGGTCGTGCTGGCTTGTGCATGCACTCTCGCACGTCGGGCCGTCTTCTTGCACACCAACCATCGACCTCACTACCTTTCCTCCTTCCACCACTTCCACCCGCCGACATTGGGCACGTACGTGAACAAGCGCAACAACAACCACCATCACGCACGAACGCACGCATCTACATTAGTATACGATCACTGGCGAACAAGGTGAATCGTTGCAACGCTTCTCAGCTCAGCGTGCACTGCTTCTGAAGGAGAGGGATACATGCATGGTCGCCAACGAACCGGAAGAAGTGCCACTTCGACGTATCGAAGACGGCCGTCAGCATCGTCAAACTGCTAGCTTTGCTACATCTCGCTTTCACGACGACGAAACTTATGACGACCCGTCTAGCCCTTCATTAACCCGAAATTCAGCAGCAGACAACGATATCAACGAAGGCCAAGACAACATGGTCAACTCCGCTCGCCCATTGGGCCTTCAACCTCCCTCATCTCCCACGGGAAGAGACTCTTCGCTCCGCCTCAACAGCGCATTCTTTCTCTTTGGCCTTCTCAACAACTCCCTTTACGTCGTCATCCTCACCGCCGCTCTCGAACTTCTCCCCAAAGGCGTCCCCACAGGCCTCGTTAGCTTTGCCAACATCTTCCCTGCGCTAATAGCCAAAGCGGTTTGGCCGTACCTCCTCAAAGGCGAAGTCAGGTATACGAAGAGGGTCTGGGTATGTGCGGCGTTAAGCTTTGTGGGGATGTTGCTGGTTTCGTTTTTCCCAAGTTTGGTGATTAGGTTGGGGGGAATTGGGATGGCGAGTTTCTCGAGTGGGTTGGGTGAGTTGACGTTTTTGCAGCTTAGTACGAGGTATGCGCCGAGGGCGGAAGGAAGAGAGGAGGGGAGAAGGGTGGGGAGGGGGGAGATGGCGAGGGTGGGATTGGAGACGAATTATGCTGGTGATGCAGTGGGGTGGTTTGCGAGTGGAACGGGCGCGGCAGGGTTGGTGGGCGCGGCGGCTTGGTGGGTGGTCAGACCCTTGGGTGTGAAGGTGGGGATGGCGATTTTGAGTGTCTTGCCAGGGTTCATGGTACTGGCGTATCTGGTGGTTCTGCCTTCGGTGGAGGAGCTGTTGTTCGGCGGGGGGAGCGGAGGGTCGAGGGCGGAGTATGCTCCGCTGTCAACTACAGATGATGCGAGCCACGCTCTGCACGACGATGACGACCAGCAACCCGACGAGACAGCGGACCTTGACGAGGACCGACGGGAATCCTCTGCCGCAACGAACGGAGAAAGCTTTGCTGAGCAAGCCGACATCCAAGTCCGACTCACCTTCTCGGAAAAGATGGCGCTCCTCAAACCCATGCTTCTACCATACATCATCCCTCTTGTAACCGTCTACTTTGCCGAATACACCATCAACCAAGGCATTGCCCCTACCCTCCTCTACCCTCTCCCCACCGCCTCTTCCCATCCTCTTTTGGCGCTTATCATCAAGAAACTCACCGACTACTATCCGCTCTACCAACTTGTCTATCAGACCTTCGTCTTCCTATCCCGCTCTTCGATTTCGATCTTCAAACTCCCTGCTATACCTAAGAATCTTCTATGGTTACCAGCAGTTTTGCAAACGGGGCTGATGTTGTTATTGACCAGCGAAAGCGTTTATGGTTGGTTTCGGGCGAGCATTGCTAGCCCACTCGTAATCGTTTTGATCGGGGTGGAGGGGTTGGCTGGTGGCTCGGCGTACGTTTCAGTCTTCTACAGCATCGGAGTGGACGAAGAGGAGCAAAACGACCCTTCGAACAGCATTGCACTCCCTACCGACGCAAACGAGGTGCAAGAAGAAGACCAAACCAAAACAGCCTATGCATTGGCGAAAAAGGCACAAGAGCACGAATTCAGAATCGGTTGCGTTGGCTTCGGTGACAGCTTAGGCATCCTAGCAGCAAGCTTGATCAGCATGCCGTTGCAAGTTGGACTTTGTAATACTCAAGTCAGGGACGGTAGAGATCTATGTAAACAGGCCTAAAACACTCCCTAGACGGAAAGAATCGAACAAGCATAGCTCTATAGATCCCTTCAAACTCATCTCCATACGCTTGTGAAGCCGTTTGATGTGACAAGAAGCACGTTGAAGCATTACGATCCGTAGATCCGTATCAGTCGTGTGAGAGACGAAGACGATGTTGTGACTAACCCAGCATAAAAACGGCAATAAGGTATATATTTGCCGTATGTATTGAGCTGAGCATCGCTCGGACCCATAGCTCAGCGGTAGAGCGTCGGCTTCCAGTCGCTCTATGTTCAGGAATTTTCCGAAGGTCATCCGTTCAAATCGGGTTGGGTTCATTCGATTTTTTTTTTCTTTTCGCGTGCCAGGCTTTACCTTTTGCACCATCACTTTGGGCAGACAGACCGCAATCGACGTACTTCGCTCACGGGACAGCAAGGAGGAAGACATGAGGATGGGTACTAGATACGATGCTCGATTGGATTGCGAGTAAGAAAAGCTATTGTGACTGACGAGAGAAACGTTGGTGCTTATGCGCCGGTTGGGCGATTGCATAAAGGGCTCGTGACTGGATACTAGAGATGCTAATACAATTGTTGCGATGTGACGATAGAAACGTGATGATGCCGATATCGTAAGATACCCACGATTTTGAATTGCTGCTACGTTCTGCTACGCTTTGCTCTCTCAAGCAAACTGACTCTTGCGCATGAGGTTGCGACGAACGCGTCTTTTCTCCGACCCGAGCTGGATTGGACCATCGTTGCTTTGACCTGCAGCGTGCTTTCCTCTGGCACCTTTACCCGAACGAGCACCAGAAGCGCTTGCGGTAGCGGCATGAGGCCATTCGAGGTAGGGTACTTGATTTCGTGGCATACCTGCCAACAGTGCTTGCTCCTGCGTTTGTGACTGTGCTGAACCTTCACCTTCACCTTCCGCTTGTGAGCTGGTGGTGGCGGGAGGGACGTCGAGACGACTCTCACGGGCTTCTTTGATGGCTTCAAAGTCGAGCGAAGCCCAGACGGAAAGTTCGAGTGCGCCTTTCACAAGTCCCATAAAGGGGTGCCTGGATTGAGCCTCTCGCATGAAGCCTGGGTCGAGAGGGGTGAGGAGGTAGAGCGCGCCAGAAGATACGTCGATCGAGCGAACAATACCCAACCCGACGCAACGAGTGCGGATTCGGTGACCAGCGTGGGCGATGTGCGCGGCTCGGTCGAACGCTTGCTTCCATGTCTTTGTAACCCGGTCACCTTCTGTTGCTGCTGCGTCCGCTTCTTGGTCTGGTCCCTTGAACGGTCCTGACATGACGATGGCGACGATGGACGAGTTGAGAGCTGAAAGTTTGAGACTGTCCGGTACAGACGAGCCCAAGGCAAGGACTCTGATTCCGGCCTGAAGACCCTCGCGAACATCGACGGCAAGGGGTGGTCTGTGAACAAGAGGCTCGCTGAAGTCCCATGTTCCTTGGGTGGCCGGGTTGCCGTCAGTTCCAGCTGGAGCAAGCTGGTGCGCATACAGGTAGCTCATCATGTTGAGCAGGCGAGACTCAGCGGGTGCCAGCTTGGAGCCCACATCGGTGACGTAGCGTGGTGGAGTCGAGCCACCATCGCCCGGTCCATTTAGATCATTGTCGTCTTTCGGTGGGCCATTGACCGTTTTGTGACCATTGCTGCCGTTGTTGTTGTTGTCTCGCTGTCCGAACGTACCCTGCACGAACTCAAGCTGAGACACGCTCTCCAAAGTGACGACTTCAGGTCCTGACCCAAGAATTGCTCCTTCGACATCGAGCCAAGGACGACCGCGGAAAGGAGGCGGGACGGGATCAGGCGAACCTCGAGGAATAACATCAAAGATGTGAGTCGGTCGCAGCATCGGCTCGATTCTGGCTGCGAGGTCGGCACCAAGACCCTTGATCCAACCCTGCGTGTTGATGACGAGTGGCACTCTTCGCGGCATGTTCGATGCGCCAGTCTGGCCATGCTGGATCTCTGCACGGAAGTACTCGATGAGGTCGTGAACTGCAGCTACGTAGCTCTCGGGGTCATCTCTTGGCGAAACATCTCCAATGAAGTGTGCCCGGATTGGAACACGAGGCTGGCACCAGCCGGGACCGAGCTTGACGCAGGCTCCTGAAGAAATGTGAGCCTGACCGTTCTCTGCTGCGGGCTGAGCTTCCTCAGCCTCTTCGCCATCCTTGCCTTGTTGTGTAGAAGGCGGTGCATTATCCTCCAGACTGAAGACATGCAGCGCGACCATTCCCGGTGGTCCGAAATCGCTCTGACCCAGATCAAGTTCGAGATAGGCAACTTTCCCGCCTACCTTCTTGCCTAGGGAGAGCAATCGCTCAAGAGCCATGCGACTCAAGGTACTCTTGCCAACCTTCTTGTTGCCGCGAACGAGAGCAACCACTGCTTCCTCTTGCGGATGCTCCGCAGCAGAAAGGGCCGACAATGCCAGTCGGTGCAATGACTTCTGCCATGTGTGCGGGATGTAGGTGGCAGTGAGGCCGGCGGTGGTGAAAGTGCCATTGGCTGCGACGTTCTTGTGCTTCTGAGCGTACTTGTCGGTGTCTGGTGCAAGCAGCACCTTGATCGTCGATAGTTGGTAGACGTCGGCAAGCTCGAGGTTGGAGGGCAGCGAGAAGGGTGTCGCAAGACCGCCGATAGGGCAGACTTGGCCAAGAGCGGTGATCGGCGACGAGAGGGGTGTCACTTTGACGATAGTGTCGAAATCCTGGGCCAGCAATGCAGCAACGTCGGGGTCGTCGTTCTGTGCGCTTGTTGATGAGGTGCTGGTTTTCTCGTCTTCGTGGCCCGGGAATTGCATCGCAGACACTGCTTTGAGCACTGGCAAAGCATTGCAAAGAGGAGCATAGACGTTGGCGAACTGAAGGCCATTCGTCGAGGCCGAGATGACGGCGCCGCCGATCTGAGCGACTCCACGCAACACCTGAACATGTCCGATACCGAGGAACGTGAGAGCCTCGTTGAGTCGAAGACCAAAGTAAAGCGATTCTCTGCCCCTTTTGCGCTTGTTCTCCTTGATCACCACGTTCGCGGTCTCTCCCTCAACAATGGCTTCGAAGCGTGAGTATGGAACAGCGTCCAACAGGTCTTCACGCGTGAAAGCAGTTGCGACATCCTGAGCACCTTGCATGTCTTCATTGTCAGTCTCTGGGCTGTCTGCTTCGATAGTAGCGATATCTGCTTGCTTGCGAGCCTTTGCTTTGCCGTTTTGCTTGGCCTTGCCTTTCTTCGAAGCGCTGACTTTGCGTGTTTGCACGCTGGATTCGGCTTCGACCTCCACGTCGGCTTCAGCTTCGGCACCATCCTCCTCAGCATCCTCATCAGAAGAGTTGCCAGACTCGCCTTCATCTTCTGCTGCTTCTTCCTCGTCATCGGCTGCAACCTCCTGCTCGGATTCTTCCTCGTCTCCAAATGCGAGAAAGCCTGTCGCTTCATCCTCCACTGGCATACTGGATGTAGCCTTCTTTGCTTCTGCGGCATCAGAGCTCCTCAAGCTCCTAGATTCGCCAGACTGCTGACCTGCAAAGTAACGCTTGGTGTTCTTCATTCTCTTGTCATCTGGCGTGGAGAACAATGACTTGATCTTAGCAGAAGATGTTTCCGAGCTAGACCCCTCTGCGGATTTTGTGGGAGACTTGCGCTTCTTCGGCTTCTCCGATGGAGTGTCGGTCACTGCCGATGTCTTCTTGGCTGGTGTCTTTCTGGCGGGCGTGCTCTTTGAAGGCGTGGTCTTTGCCGGGGTGCTTGTTGCTGGGGTGATCTTCGCTTTCGTGGATGACTCTGCTTCTTCAGTGGTATCTTTGCGAGCCTTAGGAGGTCGACCTCGCTTCTTGCGTGGCGGCTGCTCTGTCTCGGACTGCTCGAAATCAGAGACGTGATCACGGTCGGGTTCTCCGCTGCGCAATTCATCGATAATGTCCTGGATATCGATACCATCTGAGTCATCGTCGGCTCCATTCCGACGCGATGCTGCTGTTTTTGACTTGCGCTTTTTGCTGGAGGAGGCGGGAGTCGAGGTCGAAGAGGCTGCAGTCTTGGCACTGCGACGACTGGGAGTGCTTTCGGAAGCATATGTTGCGGCGGCTGCTCTGGTAGCTTTGGCTGACTTTGGTGTGGATTTGGTTGGATCAATGCTCGGTCGCGAGCCGCTGACACTCGAGCTGCGCCTCGGTCTCGAGACAGCGATTGATTCAGCGTCCTGTTCGGCTGTGGAAGATCGACGTGGACGTCTTGATGACGATGGCTCAGCTGCTGAGGAGCGGGTGCTGGCTCGAGCCTCAGCTACCTGAGATGCGGTCGGTTGCGGAATGACGACCTCGAAACCAGAAGCATCGTCTTCATCTTGTGCCTGAGCCTCTTGACGGCTAGAGGATGCCCTGCGTGAAGCTCGAGTAGCTGTGGCAGGCGAGCTTGCCGTTGCAGCTTGACTCTCAGCTTGCTGACGTGCTTTACGAGCAGCAATAGCGCTCATGCGAGGAGCTGCTGCCTTCTTTGACGGTGCCATCGTGGCGATCGTGCGCTCAAAAGAAGCCGAGTCAAGAGACTACGTCTGGATTTGATGTGGTCGGGAGATAGGTGAACAAGATGAAGGGAGAGAGGAAGGAAGGATGAGCTTGATGGCATATGATTTCATTTCCTTCCGAGCCGTGGCTGGCCTGTGCCTTTAGCCATGAACCTTAGCTTGAGACTGAGACTGAGCCTCAAGCCAGAGAAAAAGCAGGCGAGGGTCCAACAAGTCTTTTTTCGCATTCACATTTCTTCCAAAAAATCACCAAAAAAAAATCCAAGTGAAAGGAGAGTGGAGAGAAGGCATCACGTGTGGGCTCTTTTGCCTGGCAGCGCTGATTGCGAGTGTGTGAGCGTATGAATGCTTTGTTCTTCCGTGGACGTCTAACTTTACCATCACCTTGCATCACTTCACTTCACATCACAACCTCGTCACGGCATTGCATAGCACACTATGCCGCCCAAATCAGCCAACAAAGGCGGAGGCAAAGCCGGCAATGCTTCCGCTTCTTCCAAAGCCAAATCGCAGCAGAATAGAGAAGAAGATCTTCAACGCGAACCATTGCAAGCCGTTGTACTCGCCGACGCCTTTTCCAAACGATTGGACCCTCTTACTGCCGACAAACCAGCATGTCTTTTGCCACTGTGCAACGTCCCTTTGCTCGACTGGACGCTCGAGAACCTCGCCCTAGCCGAGGTAGAGGAGATCTTCATCTTGGCTAGCCGTCACTCGGATAAGATCAAAAAGCACCTTGCGACCTCACCAGCTAGGTATTCGTTGCCCAAGATCACCGTCATTGCAACACCAGATGCACAGTCGCTGGGCGATGTGATGCGTGAGCTGGACAGCAAGCAGATCATTCGTTACGACTTTATTTTGATTCATGCCGATTCGGTTGCCAGCATGGATCTTGCCAGCATTGTCGATGCGCACAAACGTCGTAGGAAGAAGGACAAGGATGCGATTATGACTATCTGCACTATGCCTGTTGGCAAGCGAAGCAGAATCAGAACACCAGGAAACCTCTCACTCTTTTTCGTCGAACCACACACTTCGCAGCTTGTACACTATGCGCCCGTGCGCGCAGCACCCAGACTCAGGACTACAACGCTTCCTCTCGAGGTGTTCGATGAAGATGCTGCTGCCACAACCCACAGCCTCTCGCGCGGTGCTGAGGTAGATATCCGAAATGACTTGGTGGATTGTGGTATCGATATCTGCTCCGCCGACGTACCGCCTCTTTTCTCCGAGAACTTCGATTACCAGACCCTCCGCCGCGATTTCGTGCTCGGCATTCTCACCTCGGATTTGCTGGATAGCAAGATCTTTGTGCACGTTGCACCAACTGGTCCACCTGCATCAGCAGTGCAGATTGCCAGCTCGTCGTTTCCTGAGACAGTGGGCACCTCTACCTACGGTCGTGGCTACGCTGCACGAGTCAAGTCGCCAGCCGACTACGATGCTATCACCAAAGATGTCCTTGGACAATGGACTTACCCACTTGGTCCAGCAGGCTACTTGCCAGGAGGACAGAACTACAGTGCTCGCTCTGGTCTTCGTTTCCTCGGTGACAACGTTGTGCTCAGTCGTACATGCCAGCTTGGCCCCCACACACTCATTGGCAGCTCATCGGAGATCGGCGAAAAGGCTTCTCTTCAGCAATCAGTTCTCGGATCCTCGGTCAAGGTCGGCGGTCGCACCAGCATCTCAGGGTCTTATATCTGGGCCAACTCTGTCGTTGGCGCTGGCTGCACCATTGAACGCAGCATCATTGGAGAGAACGTCAAGATCCTCGATGGTGTCAAAATCAACAAGGGCTGCATCATTGCCGAAGGCTGCTTTATTGGTCCCAACGTTGAGTTGCCAGCTTACAGCAGGATAGGCAACAAGAAGTACAGGTCCGAGTTCGACTTTGACAGTGAGAGCGAGGATGAGCATGACGAAGATACAACAGCAGCAGCTGGAAGCAAGGATGCTTACTCGAAGGAGCTTGGCGCTCAAGGTGTTGGATACTTGTGGCCAGCACTGGGTGACAGGCCGACTAAGGATGAGGATGACATGGATTCGGAAGCGTCCGATGACGATGAAGACGAAGTGGACGAGATCGAGCGATCGCACAACTTGCGGCTCATGAGACTTGGTGCCGACTTGGATGAGATGGAGCTCTCTGACTCCTTGTCAGACGTCTCTTCGGTCGGCATCGGACGCGGCTCGGACGATGAAGACGACGAGGATGATTCTGATGGATCCGACGACTCGGTGACCGATGATGATGACGACGAGATGCTTGGTGGATCAATGATGCTTTCCATCGGCGATGGCGAGACCAACGTCGAGAAGCAAGCTGCTGTCCGACGTCTTAACGAGTTCCGTACCGAAGCTACCGCCTCCCTCGAACGCGCTTTCGAAGAGAATCACACAGTCGACGATGCCGCTATCGAACTCAAAACCCTTCGTATGGCCTCTAATGTCCCACTCAAAGAAGTGCGTAAGACCGTCATCGGTTTCATTCTCACGAAATGCGAGCCGGACCAACCGAAAGAGATGCTCAAGGTTCTCGACAAGTGGTGCCCTCTCATCTCGGTCGTTGCGGTAGATGACCAGATCGAAGCACTTGCAACGGTGCAAAACTTCTGTGCTTCCAACGCCAAGTACTTCAAGATCTTCATCCCGTTGTTGAAGAAGTTCTACAACGACGACGTGATCAGCGAAGAGAACATCGTTGGGTGGTGGAAGAGTCCACTGAGTAGGAAGACGGAGGAGGAGATTGGAGGTGAGAAGAATTTGCAATTGAGGAAAGCGGCCGAAGAGGTGATCAGATATATTCTGGAGAGTCAAGAGAGTTCTGATGAGGACGACGATGAAGACGAAGATTCGGAGTAGGGTGCGTAGAAGAAGCAAATAATAATCGGATCATTGCCGCTCAATGCTTCGTATGCCAATAGCGTGTGAAAAGACAGGGAACCACAAACATTCTATGATGCAGTTGAGAAAGCTTTTTCTGGCTGAAGATGAGATTACGGTCGTAGACGCTGTGAAACTCTCTTACCTGCTACCAAGAGTGCTAAATCCAGCGCCTGCCGGTCCACCGCCATACCTCGCCCGCTCAGCCTCCGCCTTCTCTTCTTCGATCTTCCTCTTCCTTTCTTCCTCCCTTCTTACCTCTTCGTCGTGCAGGCTTATATCGTTTAGCATGCAGTCGATTTCTGGACTGACGATGAACTTCCTATGCAGCTCTCCTAGACTCGTTGCTGTTCTGTTACTTGGATCCAAAAGCATGACTTGTTGAAGGAACGTGCTTTGAGAGCCGCCTGTTACTTCCATTACGAGGTCTCCGAAGCGGAGGAAGACGCGGCCATCGCGGTAGACGTCGAGTTTGCCGACCAGACCTTCTTTGGAAGAAGAAGAGGAAGAGGAGAGTTTGGGATCGCGCTTCTTATCGTCTTCGTCACCGGAGGAGAGGGAGTCAGCGGCGTCAGAGTCGGATTCGACTTCGGAGCTGGGGGCTTCGTCTTTGATCGAGGAAGGGCCTGCTCCGCCGGCTGTGCCTTCGGCGAAGGAGACGCTGCGGCGTTTGGAGGCAGCGGTGGCCGTGGAGGATTCGGCAGCTGATGGTGCAACGGCCGTGGTTGATGCGTCGACTGCTTCCGCTGTGCTGGACTGACTCTTCTTCGGAGCCTTGAACTTTGGGAATAGCTGTGGGAATTGAAAGAGGTACAGTCTGTTCTCCGGGTTGTCATCGTCATCATCATGGAATACGAAATCGTCCACCAAGTCGTCCATCAATTCTTCGCCCTCACTCTCGCTCAAATCTAGCGCATCTGCCGTGTTCACCTTCGACTCTTCCTCCGGTTGCGGTGTCGCTGAAGCGCTCAACATACCCGCAGACGTCCCCGCCGCCAAGTTCGGATCGAGTTCTCCCATAGCATCATCTTCATCGATACCTTCTTCCGACTTGACACGGATCCCCGCAGTAGGATTGGCATCGCGTTCCTCTTTCAAGATACGTCCGTCCATCTTCTTCTGACGAGCGTTGGCGGCGCGTTGTTTGTCCTTCTTGCTTTCCTTTTCCGCCACGCGTGGCAATGCGCGGGGTGCGAGTTCATCGAGAATGTGTACTTCGTCCATGTCGACGATTTCGACGCCTCCGTCTTCTGGGTCGGAGTATTGTTCTGCGTCCTTGAGCTTATCCGGATTGCGGTAGGATGCACGATCAGGGTCTGTTTTGGCGGGACTGTTGGCTCGACTTGTATCGGCACTGGGTCCGGGTGTTAGACTAGAGCCGCCAGGTCCGAGGGGGACTACCTTTTTGCCGGTGGGTCGTGCTGAGGGACCTAAAGCGAATGGACCGGAGGCGGTCATTTGGGCTGCTTGGCGAGGTGGTCGTGCTCCACCGCGGCCACGACCACGCCCTCTGCCTCGTGAGTCTGTGCTTGTCGGTGCTCCTAGTGGTGAGGCAGACGAGGACTCTGCAGCAGCGGCTGAGGCTTGGGGAGCAGGAGATTCGGAAGCTTTGCGTCGCTGTGGCATGACGGGGCGGAATTGCATGCGAACACCAGAGCCAGGACCGGCTGCACCCGCACCAGGGGCTGGAGAAGCGTAAGAAGAGCGTGATGGTACCATGGATGCGCTTGATGAGACTGAAGCTCCTCGTCCAGGTCCTCCTCGTAACGATGCAGCTCCACGCAGCGATGCCATTCCGCGCAAAGGTCGTGGTGTTGGGCGGGTTGACGAGGGTGCTGTTCCATCATTGGGCTGTCCTGCGGAGGATGATGGGCCCGAAGGCTGTTGTGAAGGATCCGACATGACGACTCGACGGATCTTGCTGTGTAAGAATTAGCTTGTACACCACGAGGAGTAGTTGCGAGTTGTTACAACAAGACAGGAAGGTGGAGCAACTCAAATGTGCTTCTTCTCAGCTGTGTCACGTCAAAAAAACTGCCAAAGAAGGTCAATGTGGACTTTCGCGTGCCGACTTCCGAGTAAAGTGCTCTTTTACGATCTGGAATCGGGGAAAAGGGTTCGTTCGATTGAAGTTGCAACTCAACAAAATTGCTCCGATCGATAAACGAGCTTCTTCTCTTCTTGAAGAAGTTGGATTGAAGCGCAATCAATCGGGACTTGGCTCGCGCACGGTGTTGGAAGCGCTGCACTTTGCGCTGTGTTGCTCCACCTTCCAGAAAATTGCCTTTTCACGACCTTTGGCGCATGTTTCCGGCGCTTTAGCCTGACATCCGCCGTCTGTCTGAGTTGGAAAGGTCGATCGAGCCATCCTTCGCATGGACCCGTATCCGGCCGCAAAAGATACACTCTTCCAACGCAAGGTCCAGCTTCAGCAACCACTCGTAGCGCTTTACACTTCCTCCTTTCTTCTCACCATCACGATCCGACTACTTCCTCCGTATTGTATCTTCATCCCACAACTTCGTTTCAAAATGTCTCTCTCCAGCAAGCTTGGTATCACCGATGTCGACCTCAAGGACAAGAAGGTCTTGATCCGTGTCGACTTCAACGTCCCCATGGATGGCGACAAGATCACCAACAACCAGCGTATCGTTGCTGCTCTCCCTACCATCAAGTACGCTATCGAGCAGAAGGCAAAGGCCGTCGTTCTCATGTCCCACATGGGCCGTCCCGATGGCAAGGCTGTCGCCAAGTACTCGCTCAAGCCCGTTGCGGCGGAGGTCTCCAAGCTGCTCAACAAGGACGTTGAGTTCCTTCCCGACTGCGTTGGTGCCGAGACTGAGAAGGCCGTCTCCTCCGCTACTGACGGCAAGATCTTCTTGCTCGAGAACCTCCGATACCACGTCGAGGAGGAGGGCAAGGGTACCAACGAGGCTGGTGAGAAGGTCAAGGCTGACCCCAAGAAGGTCGAAGAGTTCCGTGCCAGCCTGACCAAGCTCGGTGATGTCTACGTCAACGACGCTTTCGGTACCGCCCACCGTGCCCACTCTTCCATGGTCGGTGTCCAGCTTCCTCAGCGTGCTGCCGGTTTCCTCATGAAGAAGGAGCTCGAGTTCTTCGCCAAGGCCCTCGAGAGCCCTGAGCGTCCCTTCCTTGCCATCCTTGGTGGTGCCAAGGTCTCGGACAAGATCCAACTTATCGACAACATGCTTGACAAGGTCAACTCGCTCATCATCTGCGGTGGTATGGCTTTCACCTTCAAGAAGACTCTTGACAACGTCAACATTGGCAATTCGCTCTTTGACGAGGCTGGATCGCACAAGGTGGCCGAACTCGTCGAGAAGGCCAAGAAGAACAATGTCGAACTCGTCTTCCCCAGCGACTACATCACCGCTGACAAGTTCGCCAAGGACGCCAAGACCGGTTCCGCCACGGATGCCGAAGGTATCCCTGACGGTTGGATGGGTCTCGACGCCGGCGAGAAGTCGCGCAAGCAGTTCCACGAGACCATTGTCAAGGCCAAGACCATCCTCTGGAACGGTCCCGCCGGTGTCTTTGAGTTTGACAACTTTGCCGGTGGATCCAAGGCCATGCTTGACGCCTGTCTTGAGGCCGAGAAGAACGGCTCGACCGTCATTGTTGGTGGTGGTGACACTGCTACCGTTGTTGCCAAGTACGGTGCCGAGGAGGGTATCTCGCACTGCTCGACTGGTGGTGGTGCTTCGCTGGAACTGTTGGAAGGCAAGGTTTTGCCTGGTGTGAAGGAGCTTAGTGAGAAGTAAATCGCACGGCGATGCTCGTCTCACATGTAGTTTCGATCTCACCATCACAAAGCAAACCATGAGCGCTCTCTCGCACAGTCCTTTTCTTCGGTGCAGTCTTGTGTGAAGGCGTGCATCGATGCGATAAGCTTCGAAGAGTGCGACTCAATGAGGCACATATGAGAAGATGCTGTCCTTCCTGTAATATGGCACAGCATTGCTCTGAAACTTGCGACTCAATGAGGCACATATGAGAAGATGCTGTCCTTCCTGTAATATGGCACAGCATTGCTTTGAAACTTGTACATTGTGTATATATACGCAACTTCAGTTTGCACAGACATGATGGTTTCTTGGCGCAGTTGGTTAGCGCGTCTCCTTAACAACTCCGGTTTCTGTCCAGATCGTTAAGGCTTACGGAGGAGGTCGCCGGTTCGAACCCGGCAGAAATCATTCTTTTGCCATTTTTTTCTCTTTGGACCCATCACAAAGCGTTGACAAAGGCTGAGGCTAAGCTTCCTTTTTGTGAGGCGCAGTGCTACGTTGATCGAGCCGAACTTCGTTGCTCGTTGAAGGTCAGAATGAGGTGGGTCTTCAAAATTTTGCTGATGACTACCTGCTCTTTCTGTCGACAGGGTCCATGATGATGAGCAGCTCTTTCGTCAAGCAAAGGCATTGATCCATGTGTCGTCCACGCCAGCCTAATCTGCATGCGTGCGTTTGTTCTGACTGAGTTAGCCTCGTTCTAAGCGGCATCATAACGATGGAGCGGAGCAAAGAACGGCATGTTGAAAGGCATTTGCGATTTCCTTCTTGACCTTGAAACTTCTGACCAACCAGAAAGTGCGAAAAAGAGGAACGAGTCAGAGAGGTGCAGATCCGGCCACTTCCAAGCAAGAAGAGACCTTTTCTAGGCAGAACAGCAGTCAGGTCAAGTTTCCGAAGCTGGGTAATTGAACGGGAAAAGCGAGCGTGCGAGCAGATTTGAGCCTAAATTCCAATTCTGGACTGTGCGAGCGAGAGACCAAGTCTTATCAGTCCTTCTCAGCTCGACTCCTTCCCTACTTCTTCCACCACCATATCTCATCCATCTATATCGACAATCACCAGTTGGTATCGCCCCACTGCTACACCATCAACACATACCTTCCTAGGATCCTTTCGCCCACCTCACGAGCTCAAAAACCACTCGCAATCATGCCAGGACAGACCGGAAAGGTGCTTCTGGCCTACTCTGGTGGACTCGGTAAGTAGTCCGGGAACCACTCCGGAAGCGCACTCCTTCAGCTCTCCCTCTTGCCTCCTTTGCCTTGACTTTCTTTGCGGGGGAATGCAGGCAATGTTGGACAGCTGTTGGCCCCTGCGCCTAACGCCGCACGCTTTGGACGCCATCACTGACTCCTCCTCGTAACTATTCATATTTGTTTGTCCCCTTCCTTTTGGATGATGGTGTTGGATTTGTTCCTTGCCCGTTTCTGCCCTAAAATTGCACGCTTGATTTTGGCGGCCAATCGGGTGACTCGATTTTTTTTCCTTCTGGCGCATTTTTGGAATAATTTTTTTGCCGTGCGTTCTGCTGCAACTCTGCGACACCGCGACACTGCGACGCTGCCACTTTCTTCGAATGCGGTGCGCACCGATCACCTTCTACTGGCTTTCCTGCAACGCTCGAACGCCGGTCATCATCACTGGCTTCATCGTGATCGTCCATGTCGTCAACGATGCTGGTGCACCGATAACGATGACGCTCTCTTCAACTGATTGACTCGCCTTCAAATGGTTGCATCCTGCAGACACCTCCACCATCCTCGCGTGGCTCATTGACGAGGGATACGATGTTATCGCCTACATGGCCGATGTCGGACAGGAGGAGGATTTCGAGGCTGCCCGCTCCAAGGCTCTCAAGTGTGGTGCCAAGGACTTCATCCTTGCCGACCTTAGGCGCGAGTTCATCGAGGAGCTCATCTTCCCCGCTGTCCAGGCCAACGCCATCTACGAGGACGTTTACCTCCTCGGTACCTCGCTCGCTCGTCCCGTTATTGCTCGTGGTATGATCGAGGCCGCTGAGAAGACCGGCTGCCAGTACGTCTCGCACGGTTGCACTGGTAAGGGTAACGACCAGGTTCGATTCGAGCTTGCCTTCTACGGTTTGAAGCCCGACATCAAGGTCATTGCCCCATGGCGTATCCCCGAGTTCTTCAACCGCTTCGCTGGTCGTTCCGCTTTGCTCGAGTACGCCGAGTCCAAGGGTATCCCTGTCACCCAGACCAAGGCTAAACCCTGGTCGACCGACGAGAACCTCTTCCACATTTCGTACGAGGCTGGTATTCTTGAAGACCCCAACACTACTCCTCCTGCTGACATGTGGAAGCTCACCGTCAGCCCCGAGAAGGCTCCCGAGACTCCCGAGCGCATCGTCATCGAGTTCAAGCAGGGGATTCCTTCCAAGGTCAAGGTCCTCTCGACTGGCAAGGAGCACACTGACCCCGTCGACGTTTTCCTTACCCTCAACGCTCTCGCTCGTGCCAACGGTATCGGACGTATCGACATTGTCGAAAACCGATTCATCGGTGTCAAGTCGCGCGGATGCTACGAATCTCCCGGTGCCACCATCCTTCGTGCTGCGCACTTGGATCTCGAAGGTTTGACCCTCGACCGTGAAGTTCGTCGCATTCGTGACCAGGTCATCACCCAAAAGTTCTCGGAACAGCTTTACTACGGCTTCTTCTTCTCGCCCGAATGCGAGTTTGTTCGATCCTGCATCCCGCAATCCCAAAAGACGGTCAATGGACAAGTCAAGCTCGCCCTCTACAAGGGTAACGTCATTGTCGAAGGAAGGAGCTCCGAAGAGTTGCTCTACGATGAGAAGTTCACTTCGATGGACGAACAGGGTGGATTCGACTCGGCTGCTACTAGCGGATTCATCACTGTCCAGGCTATTCGTCTGCGCCGCTACGGTCTGGGTTTGAGCGAGAGGGGTCAGGCCGGGTCCGATCGTGAAACTGCTTACGCGATCCGAAAGTAGCGAGGGGCGGCGAGCAACGCTTTCGATTCTTGTAAATGACAGCCATGTCACTGTCTAGATTGCCAGGGCTTGCTCTTTTGAACATGCAAATAACTAGGTCTTCTTTGTTTCAGTGTGTTTTGTTTGGCACAGACGTTTTCGTGTCGCACAAACCGGTTGCTGCCTGAGTGTGGGTGTAAGCGATCCGTGGAGCTATGCACCAGAGTGGCGGACAGAACCAGGTTGGTGCGGTTGATGAAAACTTGTAACACAGAGCGGGAAACCTTTGCACGTTTCGCGATCGAACCGAGTCCCTCAATCCCACGGCACGATGCAAAGCACACACAAAGCCTTGCAGCAAAATATGGGAAATTTGCAAAGCATCCAGCCTTCTCTTTTGTTGAGTTTGAACTTCTACGACCAAAGCTAAGATCACCAATAGAATCTAATAGGGACAGCTTTAAGCGTTGATCTTCTTAAGAATCTCCTCCTCGCACTGGGTGGTGGTAGCCGAACCTCCGAGGTCAGGGGTGAGGTATTTGCCTTCGCGAATGACCTGGTCTACGGCGGTGTAGATTTTGAGGGCGGGTTCGGTGTATCCCATGTATTCGAGCATGAGGGCGGCGGAGCGGATCGAGGCGATGGGGTTGGCTTTGCCCTGGCCGGCAATGTCTGGTGCGGAGCCGTGGACGGGTTCGCCCTGCAGCGTTTCGAAGCAGAAGCAGAAGAGTTGAAGGGGAAGGTCGAAGTGTTAGCGATGACCATCAATATGTGTAAATAAAGAATAAAAGGAGGAAAGGAGGGGGAGAAGAACGTACCATGAAGAAGCTATCACCGGCGTTAACACTTGGCACGAGGCCCAACGATCCAACCAGCGCAGCAGCAGCATCCGAAACAATGTCACCGTAAAGGTTGGGTGCCACAACAACGTCGAACACCTCCGGCTCCCTGAACAACCTGTAGACCATCGAGTCAACGAGTTGCTCGTTCAACTTGACGCCCTCGTAACGACCGGCACCACCGTTTGCCTTTTGGTCCTTCTCGTAAATACCACGAACGGAGGTACGGAAGAGACCGTCGGTGACGGAGAGGACGTTGGACTTGTGGCAGATCGTCACAGTGGGGGTGTAAGAGGGTTGAGTGGTACGACGAAGTTCTTGACGAGCGAGGGCGACTTCGAAGGCCTTTTTGCCGATACGGGTGGAAGCTTTTTCGGTAATCTGACGAATGGCGCGGGCGACTTGACCGTCAGGGCCAGCTTCGGAGGTTTCTGACTTGATGTACTGTTGACGAGATTCATTGATAAAAGAGTGTGTTGTTAGCACGAGGACCACCAAGGTACAATACACTTTGCTGAGGTGGGGAAAAGGCACTTACCAAGCACTCCGTGTTCTCACGAATGATGACACTGTCAATGAACTTCTCGTCATCCTTGGTCCCCCTGACACCGATAACGGGGCGAATGTTGGCGTAGAGGTCCAACTCCTTCCTGAGCTTGACAATGGGCGAGCTGTAGCCCTCGACCTTGTGCGAAGGGCTCGAGACCGAACCGAACATGGCACCGTGGCAATCGTTCTTAAGTGCCTTGACGGTTTCCTCGGGCAAAGCGGAACCTGTTTTCTGGAAGTGCTCGAATCCAGCTTCCAAGTGCACGAACTCGAACTGAGGTGCACCGGGAGTGTTCTGAAGAACACGTTGAGCACAGGGAAGAACTTCACGTCCGATACCGTCGGCGGGCATCATACCGAGACGTAAAACCTTCGAAGAGGCGTTCTTGAGGATCGAAGCTGCTGTAGACGTCATTTTGGCTTTTGTGAAGAAGTATTAGGGGTGAAGTTGGTGAGGAATAGAGACGAGGGAAGAGGAGGTGGTGGACAAGGTGGGGTGAAAGTGCAACTTTCAACTCGCTTTTCTTCTCGCTCCCAAGGCGCATGAGGAAAGCTGCGAGTCACGGCTTTTTCCCGAGACTAGGAAGCTTGCGCTCGGCCCTGTCCGGAAAGTTCACCTGTGCAAAAAACAATTGTAATAATATATATGTGCAATATAGCGGGAGGCAATCACAAGCGGCCGGTTGGCCCAATGGTAAGGCGTCTGACTACGATTCGCAAGAGCAGTAATGTTCTAGCTTGTAATCAGGAGATTCTGGGTTCGAGCCCCAGGCTGGTCACTTTCTTTTTGCATTTTTTGCTTCTCTACTTTTTCCCTTTTGTTGAAAGCATGCTCGCATGTCGAATCAAAGAAGGTTTGTCGAGTCTGTATCAAGGGTTGAAAGCTTGTCTCGACACACTGTCGACGTTGCAGCTGAGAACGCACTTTTTGCGAAGTCCCTTTTGGGACAACTTCGTGTTATCGCGGATTAAAATGATTGTGCCCGGTTGGACGTGGAAGTCCCATACCTCTGCTGGTCTTCTTACACAAATTGGAAAACCTCGATACTTGGCACGGAGACTCGGACGTTGCTGTTATGACGTCCATGTGTCTCAATAAGCTGTCGTCCTTCAGACGTCAAGGGCATACAGACAGCACGCTTCCCTGTCCATAGCTCAATAGAGTTGCCGATGTACATACTTCCGCAATTTGTAACCAGAACTTCCTGCCTCCGCCTGTTGCTGCCTACCAAGTCTTCGCATCAGACCGAGCCATGTATGGGTCAAGTCGTACGACCCATAGATGGGAGACGACTGTGTGTGTCCGTAGCGAAAAGACATGCTGTGCTTTCAAGATTCACGAGAACACGAGGTCTCGGAGTTGAGTGAGTCGCTCGCCAGCAGGCAGATGAAGCGTGATGTATATATATGCAATGTGATGATACGCAACACATGAATTGGCCGGTTGGCCCAATGGTAAGGCGTCTGACTACGATTACAGCTCCCGAGCTGGAGTAATCAGGAGATTCTGGGTTCGAGCCCCAGGCTGGTCATTTCTTTTGCACCTTTTGTCTCTCTTTTGGTTCATGTAACCAGTATCTGATAAGGAATTGTGCTGATTTTTTTTGCTCGACATCAACTTTTGCGAGATTTCATGGGAACATCTTTGCTTTCTTTTTGTTTGACGATCTGGTCTTGCTCCTCTGACCGGGTTCATGGAACGGCTGGAAGCTTAATTACAAACTAGATGCATGCTCAATTAGCTTGCGTCACAGCTGCGCCTCTGCGGATCCGCACTCTGCAACCTCGAGGGCTCAGAGCCGTTTTCGAGCTCGTAGCGATAGGTCGTGACCATCCGAGTGTCTTTTGTGATGCCGAGAAAACGGAGCTAAAATTGCACGTTCGCATAAGCAACTTTCCTTCCGTTCACCGGTGTACAACCGAATTAGCAAACCAGCACAGCCAGTCCGCAAACTGTTCTTCAACACCAGCACGGTGGAAGCCCAACGAGAGCTTAGTAGCAATAAGAGAGCGCTATGATACTTGATGCGGCAAAAAGGATGGAAAAGAAGGGCAGAAAAAAAAATGATTTCTGCCGGGTTCGAACCGGCGACCTCCTCCGTAAGCCCTAACGATCTGATGAGATCAGAATTGTTAAGGAGACGCGCTAACCAACTGCGCCAAGAAACCATTATGCACAAATGTGCACAATACGTATATATATTCCATTGCGTAGGGACGAGGGTTGAGAAGCAAGGTTGAGGATGAAGGATGACGTCCACCACTACCACCTATCCACTCAAGCGCTCGAGCACAGACACACAGGAATCATAAAGAGATGGGAATCATCAACGTTGCGAACAGAAACCAAAAGAGACCAGACATAGGGGTATGCGCGCAAGTAAAAGCGCCGTACAGTTGTACGCCGGACTACAAGACGAGAGAGACACGACGACTAAGATGCAGTGTGAGCGAGAGGGAGATGGGTGAGAGAATGCGAAGAACGGGTTTGATGATTACACTGGACGACTCCATGTAAAGGAACAAGCTCGTATAGTTGTCCTAAACCGATCCAGTGTACATTGGCGATGAGGCCATTCTAGATCTATTCATCGCGACAATGAAGATAGACAAGAAGCGGACGACAGCGTCGAGCATTTTACTAAATGTGCTACGACGCCATTCAAAGTGCGTATTGCGACGGCGGCTCAGTTGGGGGCACTGTTGCCAAAGTAGCCGCTGCCGAAAGGTTGTGGCTGCTGCCTCTTCAAGTGCTGACCACTCTGGTCTTGGTCGGTGGGCCCACCGAGTGCGGGTGACATCATGGGCGGTTGAGGGTAGCTGCCTGGACCGAAGCGGTCTCCGGTACCCTGCTCGCCAGCCATACCAGCTGCGTTGAGCCCAGCGTTAGGATGCATAGGACCATCGACTCCGCCAGACACAGGGAAAGGCTGGCTTCCATACGGCACAGCGTTGAACAACTTGGCACTGCCAGGTCTCGATAGCTGCTTGACACCGTCTTTGCTGTCGACCTGTTCGCCGTTGGGACCAAGCAAGCTGCCGTTACCACCCGCAGGAGACGAAGCGGAGGTGCCTTCTGGCGAAGTAAAGGCGTTCACGAGACCTCCTGGCATCTGCTGTCGTTGCTGCTGCTGGAACGCATCCTCGCCCATGTTGAAGCTGGGGTACTGCTGAGGAGGCTGTTGCGTAGCATACGATGGCAGAGATCCGCCGTGCGACAGCTGCGAGGACTGCGTAAGATCGTCACGGCCTGCGCCATACTCGGTCTTAAGTCCACCTTGGACGTTGGAGGCATCGGTGGATGGCCATGACGCGTTCAGTCTGTCAGGAAAGCCGCGCGAGCTGTCGCCTTGAAAACCTTGGTGTTGCTGCTGCTGACCTTGATAGTGCAGATCATCTCGGAAGCTGCTGTAGTCACGCATCCTCGACTCGCTCGAACCACCGTCGTAGGGCGCACGGTCAGTGTTTCCACCTTCGCTGTGCTCGAGCTTTGATAGCGTTGCAGCCCTCTTGCGGTTATCACTAGACTTCTTGTTGCCAATGCCACAACCTTTGACCAGGACGTGACGCTTGAGCGCATCTTTACGACTGAAAGCCTTGTCACAGTAGCCGCAGGGGAAAGGCTTAACGGCCAAGTGGATGCGGGCGTGACGCTTGAGATCGTGGTTACGACTGAAGATGGCGTCACACGCCGAGCACTTGAATTGCTTAGGCGGGGGCAGGGACGATCGCTGCTTGAACTTGTTCTTGTCGGATGCAGATGTGAGTGTGAGACGAGCGACCTGACCTGTCGGCGCAGGGATGCCGGCAAAGGCATCGAGCGAGTTGGGACCAAGGGGCCACAACGTCTCAGCGGGATGATCGTAAGCGCTTCCCATGCCGGACGCCGATCCATTCATGAGCTTGGGGAACGCATCGCTTCCGGAGTGGAGAGAAGAGTCGTATGCGCCATTGGTGGCACCGAGGTAAGGTGGTTGAGTATGAAGAGGAGCTCTCTGACCGATGGGTGTGACGAAAGAAGCTGTCGGGTATTCAGTGTACTCTGAAGACTGGCCGGCGGCGCCCCATGGAAGTTGAGCCGGCTGGCTGTAAACGACTGGATTCCGCAACGCCGATGACGAGCCGTCGTATGTGTAGTTGGCCTGGTGACCTGATTGACGAAGGACATCCGGCTGAGGGAAGCTACTTGAGAAGCCAGCTAGATCTCTAGACCTGTCCGGAGCCGAGCCTTGTCCCATCTGATGCTGTTGCTGGATGCGAGGGACCGGCCACAATGGCTCAGAATGTTCGTCCATCGGTCTGCGATCGTGACCGAAGTTGGGAAAGGAGGATGGCGGAGCCATTCTGGAAAAAGGATGGCCGAAGCCGTACTGGCCGACTCCGTCGTGACGTTGTGCGACGGCCATTGACTGATCCTGCGATGGGGCAGGAGACGAAGACTAGGGTGCGCGATTGGACGCGCTTACGTCGGCAAAGATGCTGAAGGAGATTGCTAGAAGCGATGACGAGTGGTAGCGACGCGTGATGATGGCAACGACGCGGAAGGTTGATGAGCGCTGTTTGGGTTGTGGTTCGAGGTGAATGTTGATCGACAATGAAGAAGATCAACTTCTTGCCCTGTACATATACCTATTCCGATGACAACAAAGAGATTGCCGAGAACGCTGCAAGTGTCTGGCAGAGGATGCAGACCGAAGACGAACCGAATGAGAATGGCAATGATCCTGACAACGAGATTGAGAGGATCAGCAGCGGCGTTTAGACAAGCCTTTGCTAAAAGCGCACTTTGATGATCAAGAATCAAAAGTTGATCCGGATTGTACCGTTCCTGGGCAGCTTTGCAGGACCAAGATTTGCGATGCGACTCCCACCACGGGTAGCTCTAGTGAGGGGCAAAGGCGTCGGGTATCGATTTCCGACGGCGCAGAGAATAGTGTTGGGCGGGTGCGCAAACTTCCAAGACTGCTTAGCCGCCGTTGGCGATGCGAGCGAAGCTTTGTTGCGAGATGATGGGGTGGGGACAGAGCGATTTGACCGTTCGGGCAACAAGCAAGGTTAGCAAGGGTATGTATGCAGGTCGAGGGAAACAACAAATGAAGGCAAGCTTGATGTAGAGCGCAAAGTCAGAGATGAACCGACTCTATCCGATGCAGGATGCGAGAGGATGCTTCGAGTTGGCAACGCCGGAAGTTGCGTCTAGACAGCCGTGCTAACTGAGATCGTGTAGGGTCGAGGCGGAAATGAAGTGGTTCCAGGCACCAAAGCAAGTGCAGCAAGAGAGACACACGGTAATATGCAGCAGCGTAATTTGACGCCATGTTGATAGGGAAAGAGGATGATCGATCGTGTATCCGGTAGGGTGTTTAATTGGTGGTGACGACGAAGATGAATGAAGGCAGGGAAGAAGGTCGGTGTAGTCGAGCAAAGAGGAACGCAGAGGTAGAGACAAAGAGATCCAACGGTCAGAATCCATGCGAGGAACAATGGTGAAAGGGACTCGGAAGACAAAGCGGCTAGGCAAACATGCATACCAATCGCACTCAGAATAGCGTACGCTCGCCCATGGCGTTCCCTTGATGCTAGTCACACACACTCTCTCATGCATGCATGCACGAACGATGCACGAGTGTGGGAGCATTGAGGGATGAAGCTGCAAACAAGCATTGTCCGCTGCGCGCTGCTGCTTGCCGCCAAGCCCACTGAGTCCGATAGCATCAGTCTTGATGACATGGAGCAAACTGAGTGAGGCTGGGACGGAAAAGCTGTCAACGCCGGCGGACAAACGCGAATGCCGCGACTGAGCCCTCGGGGAAAACGGTCATTTCCAACAAGGTTATGCTTCATATGCAAGGGCACCATGAATGGGCGGGCGTGACAGAGACAACGAAGGCTTTCATCTAGCCCGTAACTCGCAGCTACGGCCGAGCCAAGTGCCTTGAAGTCTGCTAACCCGGCCGATCGATGGCCAGAGCAAGTGCATGTCAAGGCGAATGACCTTCATAGCGGAAGTGTCCAGGACTGCGCAAGCGAGCACGCAACGAGACGAGAATGTAATGGAGGCGGAATTTATGTGTGTGTCCGATGCACGAAACCAAGACCGGAACAAGAGACGCGCATGAAGTGTGGGTACTTACGACTTCCGAGATGGGCAGTTGGCGTGTCGATGCACCACCGTTCCGATGTAATCTATATGATAGATCGTAAAAGCGCACGTCCAAAAGTGCCGACAAAGGATCGAGCGAGGACAAGATCGAAGATACGCAGCTTAGCACCGAGGAGAGGGCGAGATCGAGGCGAGATGAATGGCGTCGGCTCGGCAGTTAGGTGAGTTCGAGGTGGCTTTGATGGACGAAAGCGAGGAGAGGCCGGCCAGGTGGCAGTTTCCGATCGATGGGGTAAGGCCAAGACGGAAGCACGAGCGAACGAGCTTGCCAATTGCGACGAAGAAAGGAGCGACGAATCTTCGGTATTGATCCGACTATCACCAATCCAATCGATCGAGTTCAAAGTCGACCGAAGACGACAGGGTCCGAACTAGCCGGTAGCGATCCGACGATGACTGTAAAGAGGTCGAGGCCAGTCGAAGAGCAGTTCGGAACGGTACCGAAGGCTGCTTGTGGTGATGTAGAGGAGGCGGAATGCGGTTTGCTATCAGCCGGAAGTCGTGTAGCCAGCTGGGATATATAGTATCAATGTCGATGCGAGAAAGCAAGAGAGAAAGGAGATGATGATGATGAAGGTCGTCAAGAAGGGGGGTGCTTGCGTTGGCGGGCGGCTCGAGCTGTAGTGGGAGAGGGAGCCTTCTTTTTGTATGGAGAGAGAACGAACCGACGAGCGGAGCAGGAATGTGCAGGAGCAGCAGCAGCAGCGTTCGGGCCTCGCTTGGCCAGTGAAACGACTCGACCGATCAACAAGGTGAGGCCGAAGTTCGGGAGATGACAAGACACTTTTGAGCTGAGCTGTGCTGAGAGAGCAGAGCAGGGTATATCGACAAAATAGCCAAGCGACTTGAGAGCGAGGCAAACGGAACGGAGGAAAGGAGGCGGAAGAAGGGAGTAAGGCAGTAGGTAGCGAATGACGAGCAGCTGAAGCAGCAACAGCGATCAGCAGCTAGCAATGAGCAACGAGCAACGAGCAGGAGGAGAGAGGCACGAGCACGATGATTAAAGGGACGAACGAGAGCAAAAGAGTCAAGCGAAGCGAAGCAAAGCAACAGCTGAGCAAGAGCGCCTAAATTTCTCCAAGGGCACGCTGTTGCTCATGCTGCAGGTGCTGCTGCAAGCGAAACGGAGCGAAGCGAAAACCAGAGGAGCGAAACAAAAGAAAGCAAGAAAACATTTATTAATATTACTAAAAAGAATTGGAGCAGGAGGCAGCACCGTTCATGCTTGCATCGTTGCTTTGGTGCGAAGCTGGTTGCACTTGCTCTTCATGGGTGTTGCTGCATGTTGCTCGACATGGGCCTGCTGCATCATATTATAATAGTAAGAACGAGAGAGAGCAGGAAAAGGAGAAAGAGGGAAAGGCACGCTGCAGGATAGGCAGACAGACATCCGAGCCCAGAGGCAAGAGCCAAAAAGAAGAAGCACACCGGTTGCGCAGCCGGGATTGTGATGCTGCAGGTGCAAACGAGTCAGAGCAGAGTTCCAACGTCACCGGGATCAGGGTCAAGCACGAGCACGAGCCCTGCGGAGTGACAAATTGGATCCAATCAAGAGGATAGAGAAAGAGAGAGGGGAAAAAGAAAAAGAATTTTAACAAAAAAAAAAAAAGGGAAAAAATGATAGCAGCAGCGAAGAGAACCACGAGACAAAGGGGCGGCTAACGGCGTGATTGACATGACCAAGCGCGAGAATGTACGCAGTTCGGGTGCGGTGTTTTAATTTTCTTTTCCTAGATGGCCTCGCTCCCTCTCCTTTTCTTTTGCAGCAGCAGCAAGGGTCGGTTGGACCGTTCCCCCTTTACCTCCGTCTCGCCTTCTCACGGTCATAGCCGAGACAAGACACAGCGAGAGCATAAACAGCATGATCTAGGTGTTGCTTTTCCTCTCACTCTATAGATGCTTAGATCCGTTGCTTTGCCGTCGACGATGTCCTTTTGCTGCATGAGCGAACAGTCCGAGCAACACGATTCAGCAATTTCTACGAACGCATCACACCTGGATTGGTTCGCGCATACAATCGAAAACGAGAAAAGAAAGAGGCGCGAGCTTGGTGACCCTTCTGACTTCATGCAGGCGTCGTTGCCACTTGACATTCAGTCAATCAGTCATAGACAGTGAGGCAAAAAAAGGGGGCGAAGAGGCGAAGATCAGGCACGCCCACCGTGTCAATCAAAGACGGCATGCCCACTCGGAATCGGATGGTGTGCCTTTTCGCACACCAGCACAACCATCATACTCTTTTGTCAAGGCTTATTCGGCTCTCTCTCTGCTACCCCCCAGCCTACCTAGTGACAACACTAGGACGTGGACAGCCCACATCGTCTCCTTCCCCTTCACGCAAACGAAAGGCCAAATACGATGGCGTACACTGGAAGCGATATGAAGAGCACAAACAGGATTCGGAGGCCAACCCCACTTTGACTTCTTTCTTTCCAACCGTGAGGTTCAAAACTCAGCTGATTGAGGCACGAGAAAAAAGGTTTAGCGATGTCTCTCTTCTACTGGAATTGTTCGATTCTTTTCGTCGATTTATTAACATTAAAAGTGTCGTCCGATCCGTGTAGTGCTGTGTATGCAACTCGATCAGCTGGGCATCAAGGATATGTTCCGGGTTTTGATTCTATTTTGTGTTTAAACTCAAGGTCAGCGGTGTTCGGTCGACAGGTTCTCTCTCGCTCTTTACCTCTTAGGCTCGACGCAGAGTCAGAGTGCCGGCAGACAACCGAGCAAAAAAGACTAGCAAATTTGACTCGGCATGAGTTTGAAAAATTAGGGGAAATTCGAACCGACACTTTGGTCTGGATCTCTCGATTGAATCGACGGACTTCTTTCAGGTTGCAATTGGGTTCTCGCCATCTTGACATGTTCCGAATGGTCACTGTGGCCCGATCGTCTAGGCAAAAGTTCGGCGGGTCTTGGACCATCAAAGCTGTTACTGCTGCTTTGGCGTCTGCTTGGGGGTGGGCTTTGCTCGAGCTCGAGAGCATTAGATTTGGTCTGCCGCTTATCGTCGACAATCCCATTTGATCACATTTTGACAACCCCTTTTCGCACTGCATTTCTGAAAACACGGGCCGATGCCGAGTCTGGACCTTTCCAACTCTTTTCCTGGACCGAAGCATTCCGTAGAACAAGAAAATTGTGGCTGAAAGAGGCAAAGAAAAGGTCCGAACAATGCTATCAATCGTCAATGTGACCCGGTTGGGTCCTGCATGCGACAGCACGGCCCTCTGTTCGGCATTTGAGGGTGATTGGATTCGCTTCTGTTACGTACAGCAATATCGCGGAGCGGTGCTGCCGAAGCTGTTGGATGCAAGATGTAAGAAGCCCTTGCTCGCTTCCGTTCTGGGGTGGCTGCTGGTCGGTGATGCAAGCGCTCGACCCTCCTTGGGAAAGAGACTATTGCATATGTGTATGCGTGATCAGGGATCCGACAAAAGAAAATGGGAGACAATTGGCAATCGAGGAGGGAGCTTGGATCACGCTGTGGCACAAAAGAGATGACGTTTCAAAGAGCGCTTCATTCGGCGCGCTATTGTGTCTGCATATTCCCACCCTCCGGACGCCGGCAGATGTGCCAACGGTTCGATCTGGTGGTATTGGTTTGGCCGTTCCTAGCAACCTTGGTGGGTCGGTCTGATTTTGAACCCATCGTATCACGACAGAACGGGCGGCACGAGATCACCATACGGAGGGGAAGAGTAAAGTGAAAGCTGCCAAAGTGGGTTCAAACGCTTGAGCCATCGGAGTCGGCGCTGATAAGCGCTGCTAATCACGTGTGTGCGTGTGATGTGAGTGTCCTTGGGGACCATGCTCGCTCCAGGGTCTCGAAGCGATTGCCCTCGAAACTGCATTTCGAAATTCGAGGTTGCAGACGTGATTGCAGAGGGGTGTCATGTGAAACAAGATCAGGTCGCGACAACAGAAAAAGGATGCCAAGAGCTCGCATCCGCATTCTCTACGAAACCCCGATGGTCTTGTCTCAACTGAAAAGAAGCTCGACTTACAGCTGCTGCTTGCTGTTTGCTGCATCTTGACGCGAGAACAGGCGAGATCTATGACATTGGCAAAGGTCGGATCGGATCACTTTTCCCACGCGTGCGTCTGACATCTTTCTTTTATTATACTTTGCGACCTTCATCTGCCGTGCGCAGTCAGCCATCCAAGCGAGACAGCAGCGAGACAGCAGCGGGATAATGATGATGATGACGACGGCCCTCTCTAAGCGCTTAGTCTGTATTTAAAATTACGTGTAAGATGAACTCCCGATCCGTTTGACATGCTCGACGCGTGGCTCAAATCGAAAACCCCGGATCGACAGTTAGCTTGGCATGCGCGAGCTTGGTCATATACCGCATGGTCCCGTCAACGGGATCAAGGCTCGCTTATTGAGGTTGGCCGCGCAAACCAACGGTTTCGCTTGTGCGAGCTGCGTCATTTGCGATGTTGGAGATTCCACGACAACAAGATATGACTGACGATGAGACACAGCAACGTAGCAACACGCTCGGATTCCGAGCCTCGGATGAAAATCAAGATGGTGTCAGAGATGCTTCTGGGTTGCTCGCCAATCTGAGTGTAGGAGTGATCAATTTTGTTGACACCATAAGACCCTCGCGCTTAATCACGCTGGTAAAAAAGCTGTTGGACGACGAGGCTCGTTCACACGGAAGCTTTCTTGATTGCATTGCCGTAAGCGCCTTATCGCACTACAGATGAAACAGAATCAGGCCAAACGATGCGAGACCGCACTCACGATCAAAACCTCGCAACTCGGAAGTGTGAGACACGGAACGGAAGCGGCGCGTAATTGGCTTTCTGCCCTGGCGCAGCAGAACAGCTGATCGCGTCGAGACCCTTTCCACAGCCGACCCATTCGCTTGGCTCGAGCATACTGAAACGCGTGGCTGGGCTCAACGCGGGACAACGTGTACTGAATCACGGCAAATACTGTATCGTGTATTCTCGCCTACAGTCGCTACCATGGCATGTCAATTCGATTCCATAAAGGATGAGTAAGAATGGGCTAGAACGTGTTGGCGGCGCTCTGAAACACACTCTTTGAAGACGCGGCTACGTCGGTCACCACTTATCTCCTCTCGCCTCTTCCTAAATAAAACGTTGTTTTAACGTTTGAGACTGCCAAAAAGTCCCCGTCTGTCCCTGCGAATAGTTGTGAACCGCGGATGCCTTCCCCTGTGTTTCCCCCCTGATAGTGCTTCTCTGCTCTGGGTCCAGACTTGATCCTCGTCTGTTGTCCTCTGGTGTTGTTGACCCGCTCACCTCCTTGCCGAGTGGTTGTCGCGGGCCCTTCGCATCTCGCTTCTGCCAAAACGAGACATGGTCCTTGTGGGACAGGTACGCGAGATCCACTTGCACAGCTGATTCAGACTCCGTTCGCTCTTTGGAAGGAACGGAGTGCTTCCGACAAGCTACGCGCTTAGCTTTCACAATAGGCGGCCAATGGATGGTTGAATGGCATTGTTTTGCTGGCCTTATGTGGCGTGGGGAAAGTCGCATCGGGTCAGGGGCAGAGATGTTTCTCGACTTTTCCAAGCGATGAGGGCCCGAGTGTTCATCATTCGAGTCGTAGCGATCGGTGTATGCTGTCAACTTGTTCGGAACTTGGGTGCATGCGCTACAGAAAACATATCTCGATTAGCCGCAGCAAAGCAAGTTGTTACATGTTTGCGGACGAGATCACATCAGCGCAGAAGCGAGGCACGCTTCACGACCCTCGAACCATTCGGAAACGGCTTTGACCAATCCGATCCAACCTGGGGTCAGGGAAGCGAAACCAATACCATCTGAACCCATCAACGCAAGCCCCTTCCTTCAAAGCTCGGCTAGACGCTACGCTTTCTTATTGTCGTATATTCCCTGCAAATCGAAACATGCCTACTGCAACGGTGTCAGCCACATTCCTGAGGAAACATTTGCCAGCATAGCGGTAGGCACTTCCGAATATGCAAAGCTGGTGTTGCAGTTCAAGGCTCATCCGAAGAGACTTCTCTGAAAATTCAAGCGCCGCTAGGGTCTCGACCCACGCAAGGGAAGCAAAAAACAAGCTGACAGAGCCGACTCACGCCACTTGGATTATTCGGAATGCTCCCGAAAGACAGCGCTGTGTTGGGTCGGTAGTCCGCCGACTTGCTCTTGACGTCTGAATCAAAGCATTTCCAGCTCCGACAAAGACCATGCGGTCGAGTTGGCATGGAAAGAAGTAGGACTGAAGATCGTGTCTGCATGCTGGCAGGTCTTGCTTGGCTCTGATCATGTCCAATTGTCTTTTATTTTTTGCGGCCTGCAACTCTTTTGCCTTTCTTTGTTTTTCTGAATGAATTTAGTTCTCTTTTCGGCTCGGACAAGTGTCTTGGCAGCAGCGCGCTCCCGGGTGTCAATCCGGGCTCTGGGCGTTTTTCCAACGGGATCAGCTGCTCACACAACACCGTCTTTTGTCTCCGGACTTTTAAATAAAGCATCAGCATGGCCCCTCCGGAGTTGCAAATCTGACCCCGAACCTATCATTGTCTCTCTCTTCTCTCACTCGATCGTGTCTCGCTTCAATGCTTATCTCGCCTGTATCGTCTACATTGCGACAAAGAAACAGGGCTTCACCGCATGACAAAAGGATTTGACCGATTCAGAAGGCTAAGCGAAGTTGTTGTCATGGTGGACGCGAGACTGGCATGTGGCCGTTAAGCGCTCGTGATGCAGCTCATTACGTACAAGGCACTGCGAACCTTAGCTTGCTCTCTATTTCGACATTCGTCTCTCGCACTACGTGTCTTTCTCGGCCTTACTTGGCGCAATCTCGTAGAGGTGCTGATCACAATGATTGATTATAGTAAGCAGTTGACAAGGCAACGTTGGTGCTACGACGATGCCGGACAGAATGCATCCGCTGGCTGTATCTTGCCAGCACGTGCTCAAGGGATGCCACCGTTGTCTGATATCGGATAATCTTTGAGCATCCACGCTAACGCAGGGTCACGGTAGAACTATACAAGCGTCATTCAGCAACTTCGACCATAGGTTCAACGGTCATAAAGGCATTACCGGACCTGCCGGTGTCTTGCCGAGTCGTATGTCGATCTGCTTTTGACGTGGGGGATGAGCACAGGCGGTGCAGCGTCGACTTGACTCCGACATCATCGAGTTTCCTGCCACGGATCCGAGGAGTGGGGAAGAAGGATTCACATCATGCCAAGACTTTTCTCCTGAGCCGAGCGGACCATGCTTTCTCACTCTCGGAGAACTTGTTTCATACTCCATGGAGCTTGCATCTTCCCGGACACACGGAGATGCAAGGTCGGGACTCGGACGATGCTTTTCGATTCAAGGTCCGCCATTGTCAACCTTTCGTTCTCCGCGAACGATGAGAGAAAGAGTTTGACAGCCAGCCACTCTTCTGCTGAGCTGCAAGAGGCAATGTCGGAACGGACATTTGGACGCATCTTTGTCTCAAGTGGTGCATGTTTTATGCGTTCGAGATGCCTTTGTCCGCGCCAATCGGAACCATTGCAACAAGAACAGAACGAATGGTTGTTCCGACTAGCCAATCGTACACAGAGCTTCTATTCGAATTTGGGTTAAGCGACTTGGGAGGCAATGCTTGCGATGCTCCAATTTTTCTGACCGCGTGGCATATGCTGACGAGACGAGCAATGACCCTGACTCTAGTCGATGGGCCTGTCTGATACGTTTGCACATGACGTACTCGCTAGTGTGAGTGCGGCCTTCGTTGATATGCCATAAAGGTGAGAAGAGAAAAGTCGGAAGCAGAACGCCACCTCGTGATTTTTGATCTGATAGGCAAAATTCACATCCACTGCATGCTTCGCCGGACCGGTTTGGCCATGCATGCGATGGTCAGCACAGCAGCAGCACTTGCTTCAGGCCATCGGTGAGAACAATAGGGAAAATCAAAACCAAAACAATGCAGAGGGGAAATTGCGTAGTTGTCTGTCCTAGCGGATCAGAGCGGGGGAGAAAACCTTCATGCCATTGTTCTTTGCAGATCGGAAATCTTTACCGCCGCCACCCACGTTCTTTTCCGCGTCAGAGTCTTGATACCGCGAATAACCGAGTCTGCGAAAGTAGACTTCTGCGATCACATGGGCACGGAGGGTAAGGCCACACCACCAGGTTTCGAGTAGGTTTCCATACGCCAAGCGAGGTGTTGCATGTGCATCTCGTGCCTGTCCTGCCCTTTACTCAGGCACCATTTCTTTAATATGAATGCCCGAGTGTTCCGCCTAAACCCAAGAGACACTCTTGAGCAGAAATTCCTCGTCGAAAGATAGGATCCAGGCTTGAGACCATCGGTGAATTCTGGCATTCGCAGATAAGTCCAATCGCAGGAGAAGGCAGGTTTGCGCAGCACTGCCTTTGGCGCATGAACCATCCCCAAGACAGCGCTTGGGTCCAATTCGCATCTCTGTCGTTTTGACCGACTCGCTTCATTGGCACATCAAAGTACTTCCCACACAATAGGAGCTGTAAGCATGGTTAGCGTCGACGTCCGTCCAACTCATTGTTATGGAGTGTATGAGAACGAATGGTCCCACACAAAGAGAAGCGTTTCGTGTTCTCCGGATATCTCATTCCGACGGAATGGCAGACCGGACGAGTCTCGATTAAAGGGCAGTCAAGCAAACAGGCAGGCAAGCAAAAAGCACCGCGAAAACCGCGGAAAGCCCGAACTGGCGGGAAAAGGGGACGGATCGAATTATTGACCTTTTGAGCTTCTCAGCGCGCGCGTGTGTTCGAGATCCGCGTCATTTCTCCTGCTCTCCAACTTGGACCGGGGACCCTTGAGCTCGAACAATGTATTGACTGGATCTTTCCGTCTTGGCATCTGTCACGCTGCCTGTCACGATAGACTGGGAGTTCATTACGCACACACTATTACATACCGATGTTCCCATGGCAAATAACCATCTCGGCTCACTACCGAAAACAGTAAATTACGGCAGAACCATCAAGAAGGTTTGAGCCGACGTGGACCTCTACAAGCCAGTAAGTCAGCTGTTCCGCGGCAGGGGCTCTACAAATGTTCGGAAGCTGCCGAACGAAGGACGTGTGGTGCTATGCGAGAAGGGTCTGGCCCATCCAATGTAATTGGATCCCGTGTCCGAAGCGGTGAAACTTGAGCACCTGGCTGGGAGAAGTAATGAACCAAACAGCGCGCTCCTAGAATTGGCAATTCCGCGGCTTTGCCCACGAATGAACAAGCGTCTTCGTGTCAACCCTTTCGAAGAATCAGAAACTTCATTGACGGCAAAGCTTTGATAGGTTGGATCTGTTTGCTTCCGATGATGAACCTGAAGCTAGTCTTGGCGCCGTAAGCGCGAACCCAAGACAACTTGGACAATTGGATACATTGCTATGGTGTAGTTTTCATGACGTTGCCGTTCGCGTCCGGTAGAACTTTCAAAACAAGACTGACTCGCTTGCGTCCCTGACCGACTTTAAGCGAGCTCACCTTGCGGTCATGTTGACGGTGATCTCTTGTGCTCGGCGGCAAAGCTAATCAATGAAGCATTACCTGGAAGTGCGAAACAGGTACAACTACTGGGTATCGGAAGCTTGGTAAGACCAAGCAGCGAAATTCGATCGTCGAGGTTCGCCTTGATTGGTCTTGAACTTTGAATATCGGCTGCAATCGCTTGGTTACGTTTTTTGTAGGAAATCTGATGGACGGCTTCGATGCACATCGGTCAAATAGCCTATCAACCGAGGCGCGGAACGGCATGCACCGGCCAATTTCCTATTGCATTCGACGGCGCACTTCTTACCTTTCTGCAAGCGCAGCCGAGCCTATCTCTCGCCAGCCAGCACTGGATCAGCTGCCGCCGAGTCCAGGCATGCGTCGTTGCGAAGAAAACAGTAGCGTAGATTGTCTCTTTAAGCGTAGCGTGGGAATCCGGCATTTTTTTTACAAGTTTAAACTCAAGCTTATTTTTCTGCTCGCCGAGAACAAAAGGCACGATAAATTGATTTCGATCTGCATACAAACTTTAATCTTGGCCAACACGAGGTGCATAAGTTCACAGACTGGACAAAACGGCTCTTGTCTCACTGGTCGTTGCTTCCAACGGAAGCAGAAGTGGGTCGAACTCATCGGGTGATCTCCTGTGCCTCTCGGTTGAGCAAGCCGACCTTGCCCGCTCTTATGTTTGGAGAGCATGCTCGTACGGTAGACCGCTACCTGGCCTTCTTGTGGACCGCCACCTTCTTGATGACGCATCACAACCGCTCTCACAATCTGGTCTGATGATCTTTATATTGATTCATCGTATTTACAAGTATATGTTGGGTGCAACGACAGTTGTGCTGAGTCTAGGAGGCATGAAGAACTAGGAAGAAAGGACGCTTAGGACTCGGTCTCGCGAATCTTCTCGACCCACTGTCGCAGCGTAGCCGAAAGCACCTCTGGCAGTGCCTCGACCTCTCGAACGACCACATAGTAGTCGAAGGGGAAAGTGTCCATGTATCTCTCCATCTTGAGCTGAAGTCGTCCATTAGCGTCGGTGTGGTAGGAAGCATTTGTCATGTCCAAGATCGAACTTCGCGCTTGCTGTGCCTGAGGAACAACAGCCTTGGCAGCCGGCGTAGAAGCACCGCTCGCTGGTGCCGGCTGCAACGAGTCGATGACGACAAAGACGAGCATGACGCGCTGTTCTGCTGCTCTGCGCAAAAGCGAGCGCAACTTGGCATGGTCCTGACAGATACCATCCGAGATGATAATCTCCAGTTGCCAAAGGTCTCCGCCTTGCGAGGCCGAAGAGGATGATCGACCGGCACGTGCTTCTGCCAGCGTGTCGAGCGACTTCTCCACGAGCTTGAGCACGTTGGTCTTCTTCTGCTGGAATCCCAATCTGTCAATAACGTGGGCACCATTCTGATCGTTGAAGCTTCCTTTGCCAAAGTCGTGCAGGCTGTCCACATCTTCACCGAAACGGCAGATCGATACGTCACCCACCTCGAGACGCGAAAGCGCACCCGTGACGAGTGCCAATGTCTGATACGCCAAATGAGCTGAGCGTGACTCGGACATACTGCGACTGTCGTCAATGGCGAGCATGACTTGGTACTCGCGCGAGGAGGGCTTGGTACGACGGAGCCAAATCTTGTCTTTGGCAAAGTCGGAAGCGATGAAGGGGACGATCTTGCGCATGTTGAGACGCTTGCCTGTGCGGAAGTCACCGTTGAGTCGGGTAGCTAGTGTGGGAGCAAGGATGAGTCGCAGCTGCTCGCAGAGGGAGAAGGCAAGGTCGGCAGTGAGGGATGCGTACGATCGCCACAAATCGCCGGCTTTGGCGAGCCTCTCCTCGGACGAAGTGACATTGCGGAAGGCTTCGAGTTGCTGTTGGACTTCATCGTCGGCCTCTTCTCGTACGTCGTCAGGGAGAGGAGTCATGGCTTCTTCGTCTTCGGCTTCCTCCTTGACGCGCACATCGTCGGCCATGTTGGCATCGCCATCGTGATCGAGCAACGCTTCTTGCTCTGCCGTGAGCGAAGAAGAGGGCGGCTTGAGATCGGACGGCATGAATGCTTTCTGTAGGCCGTCCTTTGTCTCGTTTCGCTCCTCCTTCTCGGGCTGATCAGGCAAAGGTGCAGGTCCTTGCTCTTCGGGTTCCTCTCGATCGTTGACATCTTCGCCGCGAGGCTTGGCACCCAGAGACTCGTCCTCGTCTTCGATACCAAGATCGCCAAGCTTGCGCACCTCGTCCTGCTCTTGAGCAGCTCCGATAGCTTGCATCTCGGCGTCCTCGTCGTTCGCAACGTGCTCGACACCACCATCTTCGGGCATACCTTCGCCATCTTGCTCAGCCTTGTCACCCGACGTGAGCTCTTCCTCTTCCTCGCGAGCATTCTGAATCTCCTGCATCCTGCGTCGGAATTGCTCCAGAGCATCGCCCATCTTGCGAAGGGGGTTGGGATCATTTTCGCCTTCACCATCTTGCTCGGCATCGCCAGTAGTCTCGTCGCGCTCGGCCTTGGGTGCGCGAGCGCCACTCTCACCAGCGGAAGGAGGTTGATCCGCCTGCTCTTGTGCTGCAGCATCTTCGGAGTCGTCGACATCCATGCCCTGATCGGCCTGTGACTGATCTTTGCTTGCGTCGACCCGGCGGCCACGTTGCGAGCGCGACGATTGCTGCTGGTTGGCGGACTCATCTTGTCCTCCTTCGTCGGCACCTTGGTCAACAGCATCGATATCGAAAGGATCGACTTGGTCTTGCTGAGCTCCATTGTCGTTGTCTTTGCCAGATCGATCGGGCTTGGAGTTCGGCTCGGCTGCCTCATCTTCTTCGTCTTCTTCCATGGCATCTTCGCCTTCGTCCTTATCGACCTTGATGTCGTCCTCCGGTTGCTGTTCAGCAGCTTCACCTTCGGCGGTCTCCTCATTCTCCATCTTATCGTCAGGAGACTTGTCACCCTGGTCATCTACGAGATCGTCCATAGCCTTGTCGTCGACCTTGTCGTCGCGCTGATCCTCAGGCATCTGCTCGATGTCGCTGAATTCGTCCAGACCGTCATCGTCTTCGTCACGGTCGCCATCGCTTTGGCCATCTGCACCGTCCATGTTGAGATCATCATCGAGGTCGAGGTTTTCGCCTTGGTCGGCTTCCTGATCCAGCTGACGACCTCCACCTTCACCTTGAGCTTCAGCCTCTTCGTTATCTTCCTCAGGGGCATCACCTTCTCCTTCATCTGCTTCACGTTCTTCCGGCTCGCCCGAGTCTTCGTCATCCCCATTCTCGCCATTGGCTTGTTCCTGCTTCTTATCGGCATCTGGCTGCTGCTCTTCGTCGCGGGAACCTTCGGCTGGTTGCTCTTGCTTTTGCTTCTTGTCATCAGCAGCGGCCGAGTCGTCGGCTTTAGGGACTGAGTCAGCTTCCTTGCCGTCAGCATCGTCAGCACCGAGGTCCTTATTGGTCTTGTCTTCGGCTGAATCCTTCTTGTCCTCTTCGTCGTCGTCGTTACCGTCCCAGACCTTTTCGTCAACTGCGTTGGGGTCGAGAGGGTCGACATCACCAACAGCGTCTTCAGGCTGCTCCTCGTCGCCATCTTCACCTTCTTGGTCGCTGCCAGCATCTTCGTCTCCATCAACGCTAATGTCCTCGAGGTCACCGCCAAAGTCGTTGTCGGCTTCCTTGGCATTCTTCTCACGTTCAGTCTTGTCGCCTTCGTCGCCCTCTTCGGCCGGATCGTCTTTCTGCAGCTCCTCAATCTCGTCATCGTCTTCCATCTGATCAGTGATGTCCTTGGCACCACTGCCGTCACCAAGACCAGTGCCGCCTTCGAGCTGCTCGCCATCGTCACCCTCGCCATCATCGTTCTGCTGCTCCTCAGGAGGCTTGCAGAACCCTTTGCTGGCCAAGGCGGTCATCAAGTGGCAGAGCACGTGGTCAAGTTTGAGAAGACTGCGTGAGAAGTAAGCCGATGCCAACAGATGGGCTCGCAGCAATTCCGAGAATTCGTGAAGGAAGGGATAGACTCCGGCCAGCTGCACTTGCACAGTTTGCTCAGCTTCGGCATCCCTGGCGATCTGCTGAGCCATCTCGAAAAGCTTCTGGACTTCAGCGAGGACGGAAGAGGATCGCAAGATCGCTTGCTGTGATTGCAGGCTCTGTAGCTCGGTCGAGATGATCTTGTCAGAAAGGTTGTCCGATTCATCGTCGGTGGCCTCCTTCTCGGCAGCAACAGGTGCGTTGCCAGCCCGACGAACGTCTTGAGCGACCTGCAGAACGGCAGAGATGACCGTGCTGGCCTGCTGAGCAAGTTCATCCGGCTGATGAACGCGCTTCAGCGGTGCCTCGAGAGAGGCAAAGCACTGCTCGACCAAGGCAGGACCGGCCGCTGCCCACTTCCAGACGGGAAAGAGAAGCGACTCCAATGCGGGCATGGAGTCGACGTAGATACCCAAGTCTTGCTCGATGCCCTCGATCAAAGTGCGACTAGCTTCGACGTTGGCGCGCTCTTGCTCTGTGAGGAAGAAGAGGCTCTTGACGCCACGAGCCGGTGCAGTCTTGGCAATTATCTCGACTTGCGAAGCGCGCTTGGTGAGCTCAGCCGACAAAGAGGGCAGACGACTAATAAGCACATCGCTAGCAGCTGGTGGGAACGCAGAGGTGGCCAAGAACTTGGGAGCTTGCGTCTTGATCTCGTCCAAAGCATTTGCAAGTCGAGCGAGGAAGTCGGCCAGAGCTTGGAACGGCGATGACTTAGCAGCTCGGGTCACCGTGCCCAGAGCAGCACTGTGTAGGTCGTGCATGCGTCGAGTCAAGTCTTCCAAAGTCGACAGCGTCTCAAGCTCCGAGTGCATGCGATCCCTCTCCTGCAGAACAAGGTTCGTGATGTGCTCAACGTAGTTGACACCGCGCTGAAGCTCCGCAGTCGAGAGATCGGCGCTGTGACCCTGCAACGAGCCACGCACTTTAGGCAAAGTGGCAAGCAGGCGGAAGTAGAGCCTCTCCAAGGTTGCAAAGGGCTCATCCGAAAGTGATTTGGGGCAAGCAGCCAACAACGCAGGTCGCGTGTAGATGTGCATCACACTCTGGTTCACAGCTGCAACGTCAGTCTTGAGGAACGAGCTGAGACCGATGCGACGGAGCTCTTTGAGCAGATCGGACCAGGCTTTGCGCTTGCGAGCGGTCAAATTCTTGATTGCCTTTTCGTTGTCCTCCTTGGAGAAAGCAGGCGTGAGCTTGGCGAGCTGCTGCTGGCGGTCGACGATCTCATCGGCCAGGTCAGCCACCCCAGCTGCGGTTGCAGTAGAGCGGAGCAACGTGGGCCAAAGACGATCGCCGCCCATCTTCTCGAGAACTGTAAATGTCTTGGACAGGTTTCGGATGTGCTCGGGAGCCAACTTGTTCGCGCTTGCAAGCGACACCGCCTCGGTCCACACCTCGCTAGCCACACTGAGCGTCCTGCGTTGGCCATGTGGGTCGAGAGACAAAGCAGGGATGTCCTTGCGTGTCAATGCGTCCAAGTGAGAGGCCAGCATGGGATCCACTGGCTGGCGCAAGACATCTCGGAACTTGCGGAGAGTCTTGTGCAACTGTCGATGCGACTTTTGCGCCGACTGCTTGAGCGCGTGAATGTTGATGTCCTTCCAGCTAGCAAGCTTGATGAAACCAAGAACGTCTTTCTCGAGAGCTGCTCGCTGGGTTTGCAGTGTAGTCGAGATGCGTTCATCGAATTGGCGGAAGAAAGTCGTAACATTGGACAGGACGACTCCGATCTCCTTGAGACCAAGACTCTCCTTGGGTGGAGCAAGACGTACGAGGCGTTCAACGAAGTTGCCGAATGACTCCAGGAGCGACAGACGAGCCTCGAATTGGCCGAGCGGGCTCGATCGGATGAACTGATCGACAGCGTCAATGAGCTGCTCAACGTGCTCCTTGAAAGCTTCAGGGCTGTCAGCTGAAGCTCCACGCGTGCCGCGAACGACAATTTCGTATACGCGGAACCACCATTCGCCAAGCTCGTCCTGGAAGTTGCGCGCTTGTGTGTTGAGCAATTCAGCCCAGCACGACAACTCAAGTCGCCTCCACTCGATGATCTGAGCAGAGATGCGTTCGCGATTGGCCTGGATCGATGTTTCTGAGCTGGCGAAACCTTCCCAATCCTCAGTGTGTGTGAGTAGCTGCTCCAAAGCGCTGAGCATCTTGGCTACGGGACTAGCCGACTCGAGCTGCAACACGGCATCGCAGCGATCACGGATGTGCTGAAGGACCATCTGTTCGGGCCATTCTTGGATCAAGACGCTCAGTCGAGCCCGAAGCTCTTCGACGATTACTGTAGCTTTGCGCACTTCCGCAGGCCTTGGGTCAAGGTAGAAGTTGAAGTCCTTGGCCGTCTGGTTCGAAGCAAGTTGGTCATCGATGGCTGCTGAAAGACCAAATGCGGCACCAATCTGATCAAGCGACTCGTGCCAGTCTTCGTGATGCTTGCGCATGAGCTTGGTCACCAGCGCATCTCGCTCGCGATGGTACATGTCCGACGCAGCTTTGCGCGAAGGCGGTCCAAAGATGGCCATGTGCGCTTGCAAGACGGCAGAGAATCGCGGAGGAGGCAGCAACATGCCTCTGAAGCGGGCTTGTTCTTCTCCGTTGGTCGCAGCTGCAGCTCTGAGTCCGTCGAGAACGTCGTCGTCGTACTCGGGGAACAACGCGTGGAACTCTCGCTCTTCGGCATCGGCGTCCAACTCGATCGACTCTTCGATCTTGCGCGACTTGTACAAGCTCGTGTTCTCCTCCTCTTCGCGCTTCGCGCGCTCACGGTCGAGAGACCAAAGCTGGAAGATCCTTTCGTAGCTGCGACTGATGTTACGCAGCGTACTGGCATCTTCGAGCACTTCGATGCTGAGAGCTGCATTGTCGTAAGCGACGGCGGCGGTAGAGGTGATCAAGAGAGAAGCCGAGACGTCGGATCGTGCTTGCAGCTGACCAGTGAGGTCGGTCTGTCGCAGCAAGGCTGAGCTCTGAGCTGTCGGGAAAGTGACTAGAGCTTCAACAATTTCAGCACGCTGCTTGACGTCGGCCGATGCAGAAGCTGTGCGAGCTGCCTGCCTGACGAGACGCAGTCCCAGCTGCAACTGCAAAAGCGATGCGATGATAGGCTCGACCATGTCGCGCAAATCAGCAAACGTCTTGCGAAGTCGGTCGCCGAACGAAAGAATACTGGCTTGCAAACTTGCCTCTCGCTGTTCAGCCTGCTCGGAAAGTCCGTTGACGAGAGCCTGTACCAGATCAGCCACTCGCTCGGCAGTCACAACCTCCTTCAAGAACGATGAGGCCTCGCGGTAGAATTGCGACAAGAGTCGCAAGTTGGGTTTGCGCCAAGCCTGATCCCGGTCCCCACCTTGAACTCTGAGCTGTACCTTGCTTTCCTCAAATTGGGAGCGCAGATCGCGGATGACTTTGTTGCTTGACTCGCCGGTCACAATGGCTTCAGCGTACGACTCGAGCTCGAGAGCGTTCTGAAGCTGTGTTCGGCAGAAGTCGCCGAAGTCGGCCATCGTTCTGCGAGCGACGATTGGATCGAGGGCAACGTTGGGCAAGTAGAGGCGCAACATGATGAGAGACACCGCAATCCATGCTCGGCCGAGCAGCGTGGTGTCGTGCTCCTCGCCAGTGCGGTTCACCATCGGTGCCAAATCAATCTCGAGGAAAGCAGTCCAGTCAGAGAGAGCGGCTGCTGAGGTTTCTGCCAGACGACCTTGGCTTGCTTCTTGCAATGCCTTCAGGGCAGAGAAGCACTGATCAACGGCCTGTTGATGCCTCCACTTGGGAAGATCGTGCTCTGCTAGGTCCTTGAGGGCAGCGTTGTAGAGAGTCTCGGATACGAAGCAAACGAAGCGGATCAAGATCTGTTCCAGCTTCTCAGCGCGAGAAGACGAGCTGGCGGGAAGCGCAGCTCCGACAGTCTTGATCATGCGTGCGACCGAAGCATCGTGGTGAGTCTTCTCAAGAAGCGACATGTTGCCGAATCGCGATTCGAGTAGTGCACGTAGCGAGGCGGGCCGCAACAGGTCTGCAGGTCCATCGCCAGCCGACGCCTGTGCAGTGCCGATGGGCCAGAAGCGTCGAATCCAAGTAGAGTCAGACAGCAGAGCGTTCGACTTGGGAGCTGCCGAGTCCAAAGCCCACAAGGCCGCCTTGCACGATGCAGCAGCGGCCTGAATTGACGGAGATGCATGAGACTCGAGCAAGTGCATGACGAGTTTCATCCTCGAAGCCTGCGATCCATCGAAGAGGCAATCGGGTGTCTTGATCGACACTTCTGCGATGTTGAGGAGCGTAGCCTCGGCGTTCTCTGAGGATGCGGACTTGCGTCGCGCCTGACCTTCAATAGCAACCTTGTTGCCTGCGGATCTGACCATCTTCAAAGTCTGCCATCCGAGCTGCATCATGTCCCTGAGCTGAGCAGGGGCAGCAGACTGCTTGCCTGCAACACAGAGAGTGGCAGCCACATCGAGGGCATTCTTGAGCAGATCACCGGATGCAGCGGGAAGCAATGCAGCTTCGTCGCAGATGAGACGGTAGAGGTTCGTCTGCATGCCTTCGTCAGCGCCGAAGAGGGCCCAGATAGGCAAGAGTGCCTTTCCGGAGGTCAACTGCAGCGAGCCACCGAGAAGGTCAATCGTCGCGATCAGGTTGGCGTCGCTTTCAATGCCTTCAGCGTTGATCTCCCTCATCAAGTGCGACATGAAGCGCACGAGGATTTGCATCGACGAAAAGTCGAGTTCGGACGAAGAGCAGAGTGTCTGTAGGTACTCGGCTGATCGCAAGAGGAGTGCGACTTGACGGAGTGTCGAAGGCGGATAAGTGGTTGCATCTGCACTCTGCATCTGTGCTAGCACCATCCTATGCACCGCTACAACCAGTGGGAATACGTTTCGCACTGCAGTAGTAGCTTGGTCTTCGTCGTGAACCAAAGCGGTGCTGCTGAGCCTTGCCGAGCGCTCAAGGATGCTGAGATCCTGCAGGCGCTTCGATGCAGCGATTTCGAGGGTCTGTCTTGCCTGAAGTCGATGAAGCATAGCCACCAGAAGGAGGTGGACAGCTTCAGTGGAAGGGCCGCTGGACTCAAGCAGGTGCGTAACATTGTCATCGTAGCGAAGATCAATAGCAAGGTTGTTCGCCAATTCCTGTGAGACACGCTGCGATTCGACCAGATCTTGTTGCAGAACTTGTCTCGACAATTGCAGAGGCTGAGCTGACGAGATGATCTCGTGAAGAAGAGCCGCAGAGCTGACTGGCAGCGTAGTCAAGCAGCGCTTGGCCACTTGCCAGGTCAACGCGAGAGCCTGGGGCGAGCTCAAACGGATCAGCAAGGACGCACCAGCTTCGGAAGCCGCCCCATCAATACCGGCCAGGTACAGAGGCAGAGCAGCGGATGCCAGCGACGAGTTGATCAGCGTCAATTGTCCGGCAGTCCAAACAGCTGCTTTGCGCTGCAGCGACTGTGCCACGTCGAGCACTTCACGAGGCTCTTCAAGGCCACGCTGTGCCTTTTGGGCGCGGATTGAAGCGTCCATCAGCTCGCGCTGAGTAGAACGCGAGGTCTTGGATGGGGATGTCGAGTCGGCAGCGCAGAGCGTCGACAGCCTCTCAAGATCACTCGAGGCAACCTCAGGTTGAGGCAAGAGCGAGATCTCGATACCTCGGTTCCTCATCGCACGGGACAGCTCTCCGTGCCTTGGGTCCAAGCACATGAAGACGCGGAAGTTGGGGTGTGGTCGAACAACAGGGACCTTGCCATCAACGACACCACGTTCGCTAATGACCAAAGAGCCGTTGACCTCGAACAGTGAGTTGAGACGATCGAGCACCGATGCCGAGCACAAGTTGGCGTTGTCAAGCATGAGCCAGTGACCTTCTTGCAGAGCTCGGAGCAGAGGTCCGTCGATCCACTCGAACCGGCCAGTCGACTGCTTGCTCGACCCAGCGCTCTGCATCGCTTCGATGGCAACTGCAGAGGCATCCTCGAGGGTCTTGCGGAAGGTCTCGTCTCCGATCTCGCTCGTGGCGACCTGAACGGCTTCAAGCGCACGCATCAGGCTGTCGGGAGCAGCGGAAGCTCCAGAGGTGCCAGCAGCAGCATTCAAGGCCTCCTTAGCGGCAAGGAAGGCGGAGTACTGGGCGCTGCCGGCTGCGACGACCTGCTCAGAGATACGGTGCATCTCGAGCAGCACAGTGGTCAGCACGTGTCGCGATCGAGCTTGAGGATCGTACTGTTCGAATGTGCCGATCAAGTCCATCGTGTCCGTACCAGGGTTCATCTGGAACTCCTCCAAACGAGCACCGGCCAACTGAGCCAGCAACCGAACCAAGCTCGTCTTACCGCTTCCTGTAGGTCCAACGAGGATAGCGAGCCATTCCTTGTGCACGCAGTCCATCAGAGCTTCGAGAACAGGAAGCTGACTCTGCAGAAGTACGAGACGATGGCTCTGAGACTCCAAGGCAGGCTTGCGTTGCATCACGGCGTGTCCGACACGCACGTGGTGGGGAGTGATCGTTGAGACGACGCGCGAGTCGATTGACGAGCTGTTGCCAAATGACTTGCGGAAGAGCTCACGAGCTGCTTGACGGTCCGAAGCTGTGCGGAAGCGCTGGATGTAAAGCGAAGCAAGGTGCTCGATGGGGTCACCAAGCTTGTTGAGACCCAAGTCGGTGTGAAGCAAGTCGAGCCATCGCATGAGATCACGCAAGTTGAACTCCCAAGGCGCACCGATGCGACCGAAAGAGTGCTTGACGACAACTTCATGGTGCAAATCGAAGTTGAAGCGGATCATGTTGCGAAGCTGCTGGGTGTCAAATTCAGGGTAGAGATGCGTGCTGATGGCGAGGATGTCATCGCCGGTCAGCTCCTCGATGTGAACCTTGATGAACCTGTTGAGGAACGATTTGGGAAGACCCTTCCTGCCTCCTCCTTGGTGATGAGGGTTCTGGGCTGCAAAGATGCGGAAGTTGGGATGCTTTGTGAAGGATCGACCAAGCTCGGGCACGTAGACGCTTCCACGGTGGTCGAGACACGAGTTGAGACCTTCGAGCACTGTCTGCGACGCCAAGTTCATCTCGTCAAGCAACACCCACTCGCCCTGCTGCATGGCGGTCAGGAAGGCAGCGTCACGCCAAGCAAATTCTCCTGGTCCTCCGCCTTCGAGTGGCATGTCAGAACCGAACAAGTCGACAAGCTCAGTCTGATCCGACAAATTGATACGAGTTAACGGGCGACCAGCAGCAGCAGCGAGGGCTGTGATTAAGCTTGTCTTACCTGCACCTGGGCTTCCTTCCAGCAGCACCGACTTTCCTGGAACAGAGAGAGCTCGAAGCACCCGCATGGCGTTCGAGGCCGATGTTTTAGCGCCGAAGCTGAACGAGCCACGTCCGTGAGCAGGCAGAGCAAGGCTTCCACGTGCGATGGAGAAGGGGCCGATACTGAGCTGTTCATCGTCGACAGCAACGTCAAAGAGGCTAGCGAGCTTCGGGTCATATTCTTGAGGTGCGATCAGCTCGGCCACCTTGGCGAGGCAGCGGTCTCTCAGCTGTCCGAGACCGCCAGCAGTCATGGCAGCAGTGGCAGGCAATGCACCGAGACCATCGATGATAGTCAACGAAGCACCGTGAGCAAAGGCAAGCGCTGGATCCAGAGCAGCAGTGGCAGACAGCTCGTTCATAAAGGATGCCCACGTCAAAAGATCTCGCAATCCCAGACCAGATTGATCACGGCCACCGATCTGATGGATGAACCAATCGGAGAAGTCAATGATGGGCTCTGTCCAAGCAGAAAGGCTTGCATCCTTCCACTGAGCGTTGATGATCTGAATCAGATCGCTGCGGATGTCGACGTGCGGCACCCAGATCTCGGTGAATCGGTTACGAAGTGCAGGGGAGAGTTCCTTCTTTCCGTAGTCGCCACCAGGGTTCATCGTGGCAAGCACTTGGAAGCCGTCAGCGCCGGTGATCTGGGAGGACGAGATGTCTGCTTCCGAGCTCAACTGACTAGATGAGGTGGCTCGCTCTGCAAGAACCAAAGTTCGCGCGGGTTCCAGAACACTGTTGAGACGCTCCAGCACGCTATCGTCTGCCAATGAGATCTCATCCAGCAAAATGTGGTCGCCAGCTCGCATGGCTTGCACCAAGGGACCATCTTGCCACTCGAACAGTGCAGTGGCCTGGTAAATGCTGCGTACGGCGCTTCGAAGCATTTGGCGTGCCTCGTCCTTCTGTGCTTCATCGAGCGAAGCAAAATGTTCCTGCTCCTTTGCCAGGACTGCTTCGATGAACGAGGAGACATCCTCAAGCTTGCTCTCCGCTGTCAAGTCATGAGCGATCTGCAGGGCGTTGAGAGCTTCGATACCGACGGCTTTGGCTGAGCTCTGCTGTGCGGCACGGTTGCGGAGAGGACGTTGACCTCCCAAGAGATCGGCAGTGTCTGTGTTCTGGTGACAGTTGACGCAGTGCAATTCGCGGCCGAAAGCGGTGGCGAGCACCTCGCAGACCGAAGTCTTACCCGCACCGGTCTCTCCAACGAGCAAGACGGGCTCGTTGTATCGCAAGCTGGTGGCGACCAAGCAGAGCAAGCGCTGGAATGCGGATGTCCTTACGATGCTGGTGTTTGACAAGGCGCTGATGATAGCACCACCGAGCCCGTTGCCTATCCTCGCCAAGGTGGCCTCACTGTCAGGTCCTTCGATTCTGTACATAGTGTCGATGTTGAGCTGAACGCGCAAGACCTTCTCAATGACCTCCTTGACTGTCTCCTTGTCGTCCGAGCGTCGCGCTCGTTCAGCGATGAGCATGTATCCATTCTCTGCAAGCTGCTGGTATCCCACAGCCTCGCGATTACCCCAACGGAAGAGATCACGCAACGTGACAAAGGCTTGCTTGGTCTCGAAGACGCGACCAGCCTGACGACGCTTCTGCAGCTCCTCGAAGACGCCGACGATTCGGGACGAGTAGGAAGGCGCGATCTTGCATCGGTTAGTAAGAATGGTCTCGAGCTCGGCACGAGGCACATCATCGAAGTGAAGTTCCAGGAATCGGTTGCGGAAAGCACGACTCAAAACCTTTCGTCCAGCATAGAGACCAGGCGGATTTTGTGTGGCGAAGAGCATGAAGTGTGGGTGGGGCTTGACTACCTCGCCCGTCTCGGGGATGACGAGCTCACGATTGTCGTCAAGAAGACGATTGAGCGCCTCGAGCACATCGGTAGGAGCCAAGTTGAGCTCATCCAGCACGATCCAGTCACCCCTTCGGAGCGCCTTGACGAGCAATCCTTCCTGGAAGCTGAGCTTGCCCGAGTCCGGGTCAGAGGCGTACGAGCCAATATACTCCTGAATATCGGTGTGCTCGTGGTTGTTGATTCGGACGAAGCGGTGACCTGTGCGGCGGGCTAGGTATTCGACAGCACTCGTCTTACCGGCTGAGGTGGGACCCTGGATGAGGACAGGGAAGCGACGCGTCAATGCTGCTCGGGACAATCCTACAAGCTTGCTCTGCACGGAGGGGGTCAAGATGTAGTCCTCGGCGGCATCGAGTGGCGAAGGGCCTGTGGGAAGCCAGAAAGGTCCGACTTGAACGAACTCGCCGTCGTCCGCACCCTTTGGTGCTGGAGGAACAAAGGTGGCGATAGCACGAGCATTCTTCGCCTTTGACAACGTTTGCTTCTCAATAATGGCTCGCACGATCCTTGCACTGGCATCATCGAGCAGCAGCGTGAAAGCCATGATGAAGCCTTCCCAGAGACTTCGTCGTAGGCCGTACTGAGGTGCGATGTCGGTCGCAAAAGTCAAGGCACGCGAGAGGGTACGGATCGAGTAGTGAGGCCGCTGGTTGGCGCCGTCTGCGAGTTGATGCTGCTGTGCCAGTCGTCGAATCTCTGCGTAGCATTCGGCAACGTCCATGATGGCACCTCGATCGCCGAGGGCGTATTCGCCGATGTACTTTTCGACAATGGCCGTGAGTGCGTCGCGGTCAGAGTCCGGGCTCGGCACGTACAATTCTGTAAAGCGAGATCGCAAGCTTGCAGGCAGATCCTTCTTTCCGACATCGGTAGCAGGGTTCATGCAAGCAAAGAGACGGAAGTTGGAATGCCTGGGGATGGGATCCAAGTCGCCACGCTCGGTGAGAGTGATGCTCGAGGTCGCTGATTGAAGAAGGCCAGTGAGACTGTCGAGTGTCTCTGCTGCGGCCAAATTGATCTCATCCAGCAAGATCCAATCACCTTGACGCAAAGCCTTGACCAAGGGGCCCTCGACGAAAGAGAAAACAAGATTCTTCTTCTTGCTGCCGTGCTGCAAACCGAAGTCCCTTGCCTTTGCATCGAGCTCGATCCACTCGCGGTCAAGCTCGGCCTCAGCGCGTGCATCGTCAACGTCAGCAGGCGAACCTTCAGTAGCGCCACGTTCAGTCTTGCGCTTCTTCCTCGAGCCAGAGCTGGCGCGGCCATCAGCTTCGGCGGTGGCGATGCCTTCATCTGCGACATCCGCGGTTCCATTCTTTGTTGAGCCTTTCTTACGCTGCGATGCCATTTTGGCGGATTCGCGCCACAGCAGAGCCAGGCGCGACCATTTGCCTGCGACAAAAGCTTTGCGTTCGGCGTCGACGAAGCGAGCATTGCGGCGAGAGGAGAAAGTGCGGGCGAAGAGCGAGCACCATTGGTCATGCAGCTCGGTGGCAGGAACTTTGGGATCGAGGGGCTTGAAGGCTCCGAGCAGATCGCCACTCTCGGTCTGTTGACTCAGATTGAGCGCGATCATGGGTTGGCCGAGGAGGGAAGCGAGATGTTGGACTACGGTGGTCTTTCCTGTACCCGTCTCACCAACGAGCAAGACAGGCTCTGCGAGCGCTGTTGCCACTGTCAACCTCTCGAGCAACAGCAAAGAGGGCTTGGTCATTGCAAACTTCCTCGAGACAGGCGCAGCACGCTTTGCCGTGGCCTTGGATCGGCGAAGCAGCTCGCATCGTCCGACGCGGATGAGGCTAGAGTCAGCGTCAGAAGACCTGCCAAATGCGTTGCTGTCTGACATGGCATCAGCCGACCTGACGGAGAGTTCAGGGATACGCTGCTTGAGTGACCACCATGCGCGTTCGCTAGTGAGACCGAGCTCTTCAGCAAGAAGCTCTACCAAAGCACCGTAGCGATCGACGTTTTTGCCATTGACTGACTTTGTTGCTTGCGCTGGAGCGGTTCCAGACCCGATAGAAAATGCGTCTTGTTTCGAGGGAACGGAGCCGAGGAAGATATCGCATGCCTCGATGAAAATTTCCTCTTGCTGAACAGGGTTGCCGAGTGGATCGGCGAGCAGAGCATGTTCAGCAGACAAGAGGCGTTCGACACGGCGGCACCACTTGATCAAGTCTCGCAGAGTGGCAGTGCGTACGCTGCCAGCGCTGGCGCCTGCGCCTTTGACACCGGCTTGAGATGATGCGGCGGAGGGCTGAGTGGCTCGTTGTAGCTTGTACCAAGTAGCAACCAGGCGGTCGACAAAGTGCGAGTGCTGTCCTGTGAGACGAGGGAACTTGTTTCTGAGAATGCTGCTGACGTCGGCTTGAGTGGGCGCGTCGATGTATACTTCCGACCAATGAGAGCTGCCGAGGAAAGTGGCGCTGGAAGGAGCGTGTCGAGCTGAAGATGCAACCGACCTCGTAGCGAAGAGTGCGAATCCAGGACCAGCAACGACCTTTCCACGGGTTCCAAGATCAACAACTGCGCGGGTGCCAAGTGCCTTTGTTGGACCAAGCTGCTCTACGATGCGTGCTACTGTGCTGAGAACCTCGGAACCAGCTTTGTCAATGTCCTCCAAAACCACCCATTTACCCTGACGAGCGGCTCTTGTAAGCGCTCCTTCGGTCCATTCGAACTTTCCTGGTTCCGTTGGGCTCGAAACGAATGAGCCGAGAAGCTGTTTGGCATCGATACCAGATTGATCACCGAGTTGGATGGTGAGGAGATGACTGCCTCCCGAAGATACTTCGGCGCTTTTGAGAAGTTCGGACAGATGTCGGATCAAGGTCGACTTTCCGCTGGACGGCGGTCCTGAGAGCAAAATTGGGTAGTCCAAGCTGAGGCGGAGGGCGAGCTCCGAAAGCGACGGTGTGATGCCTGTTGTTTCGATGAACTGGTCCTCCACTGATGTTGCGTTGCTGGTCTGAGCACGAGGAGAGCATGACAGAAGAACGCCACCGATGCAGCAGACCTCAGGTGAGAGGTCCTTGATCGAAAGTGCAGCGTGTTTTCGTTCCAGTGTATTCTTGGCTTGATCCGACGGGATGCCGTTGACAACCGGCGAAGGGTGATACTCGACCTTGCGAGCCGCCACCAGCGCTCTTGCTTGCTCAAGGCGCGCAAACTCTTCTGCTTCGAGAGTCCATACGTTGATCCCTGCTGGTTCGAAAGCAAGAGGGGCCACTGCGTCGATGTTGTATGCATCAGAGTTGTCGACAAAGCTGAGAGCTAGGCATTGTTGCTGCAGATCGAGTCGCGACTTTTCGCTGATACCCTGTTGCAAGCTGAAGAAGTGAAGGGCGAGGAGGCGTGTTGTGACTGTTTCGGAGTCCTTCGTGGTGAGGACGGTGTGGTGAGCCCATTGAGCAAACGACTGGCCGACCTCTCCGGTAAGACTGTGAGGCGCAACAGCGACGATGCGGTAAAGGTCGAGCAAGAGCTGGTTGCGTACTTCAGGGAGCTCTGATGCGATGGTCTGTGGGAATGTTTGGAATGCTTGCGAGTTGATGAATGCAGAGAGGAGGTGATGAATCTGAGGGAAGACGCCAGCAAGTAGCGCAAAGGTATGAAGGATCTCGGCAGCTACTTCGTTGTTGTGGTTTGTGTCGGTTCTGCCATTCACCTGTCTCAGGCATCGTGCAAGAAGATCGAGCAGCAAAGGCTTGCACTGAGCTGCGATCAAGAGCGAGCAAGACGGCGATAGGAGGAGGCCAGAGATACGGTCGAGCGCATCAGGAGCAGAGATACCCTCGTCGATGGCCGCGATTGCATTCCGGAGCACATCTTGAGCCGGACCCTCGAAATCGTCGGTCAAAGCTCGTAAGCTCGCGTGGATGTCAACGTCCAGGGCAGAGCGATGTGCGGTCGAGCTTGATGCCTCGGCTTGAACAGCGCCCAACGTTGGGTCTGTGACGAGCCCCATGGTGTTCTGAGACAGATGCTCCGATCGAGTGTTCGAACTCAATGTTATGCTGAAGGGTCGAGTGCTACCATGTGATGTCGAGATGATGGCAACAGAGAGTCGAGCTAGCGTCTTTGTCGGTCGATGTCGCGTATCGTGGTGCGAGGCTTATGTGCGTTTACAGAACTGGCAAGATAGCCTCTCTGTAGTTTGTAGTGATCTCTTGTCGATGAACGACTACCTAAGAGTACGGTATGATGGGTGTTGTGATGCTGTTTGTAGCATGGTTGTACGAAGGTATGTCCTGAGCGTTCTTGTGTAACCTCAACTCAGACTCAGACTGAGTAATTTTGATTTCTTCTGACTTTTCTTCTTCTTCTTCACCTCCACCGCGTCTTCAAAGGGTCCGAAATTTTTACTTTTCTGCTTTTTGTGTGCTGAGCTGAAGCCAAAAATACAGACACAAACAATATTAAGGATCAAAGTGGGGCAAGCCGAGTTCCGAGATTCGAGTTTAACTTTTTTGTCTGTGTGAACGACACCATCTGGAGAAATTCTTGCGCTGCTAATCATCATTCACCGTACGCTCTTCAATCGCTCATTTGCTCATATTAACATGTCTGCGCTTCCTGGTAAGTCTCACAGCTGTACAAAGTCTTCTTTGTCCCTCAAGATGGCCGACTGACCATCTCGAGCGCCTCGCATCTATCTACCCACCCTGACTTTGCCCTCAAATAGATAAGATCGGCTCGTTGCTCTTCTGCCCGAACTGTGGTTCATTGCTCGATGTTCCCGGTGACGAGGACTTCATCAAGTGCGCTCCCTGCGGCGCTGTCCAGAACGCAAAGGTGTACGACAATCTCTCCATTGTGACACGATCTCACGCCTCCGCATTCCCATCAGCACTGCGCCAGAAGCGCCAGCTCGTCAACACAGCCTCAACAATCGATGACAACAAGAAACCACAAGAAGCTACCATCAAGGAGAAATGTCCTGGATGTGGTAACGAAGAAATGAACTTCCACACTCTCCAGCTTCGCTCAGCAGATGAAGGCACAACCGTCTTCTACGATTGCCCCAAGTGCGGTTACAAGTTCAGCCAGAACAACTAAGGCAGCACGTTTCTTCTCGCCCCATTCGCTACTCTGACGTTCCGTCCACATCTGATCTGCTGCTCTTCATACCCACGCTGCGCACCTCTGTCGAGCGCAGCAGCAGCAGCGGAAAGCGATCCACGTCGACTCACAGCAACACACACCGCTGCATCTACGCAGCACACTCTCTTTTGCATTCTCTTGTCCCCATCACTGTGTATTACTAGCTTCTGACATTGCAACTCTTTCTACATCACCTCAGCTTGTCGGCTTGGTTCAAGTCACGAAAGCCGACGCTTACTCCTCCAAAATCGCATCTGTTCAGAGGTCGCCCTCGTCTTCATCTTCGACATCCCAATCCAGCGCAGCCTCAAGCTCCTCGGCCTCTTGGTACATCTTGTCCAAGCCAGTCAGCTTTTCCAGATACTGGTCCTCGTTGAATGCCTTCAAAAGCATGTCAAAGCCCGATGTGCGGTATGCATCGACCACAGAGGCACTGCAACCCGTGCAACGGTCGTAAGCTTGTCCGACCACTCTGAGCGTGTTGAACTGCGCCAAGAAGCCTCGAAGTTGGTGCGGAACAATGCCCAGCACTGTGGTGGCATTCGCGATTGCCGGTGCATCCTCTGCACTTTGCTTCGTCGATTCGCCTGCTGTGGCTGGTGCGTGCACGCCAAGGTCGTGTTGCAAGACCGAGACCATCAGCTCGACTGCTGACGCGCCCGCAATGGCAGCAAGACCTGGTCTTGTCACTGTACACATCTGATCCAGCGTGCGATCAGTGAGCGAGTCCGAAGGTGCGACCACATCATTGCAAAAGTAGCAGCCTAGACGACCATGCCAGCTCTGACTAGCATCGACGCCTGAACCGGATACACTGCTCCTATCACCTGGTGGCGCGCCATGTCGCATGACCAAATAGCTGTCAAAGCCAAGCGCAGCGTTGAGAACCAGCTTAGACTTGGCCGCACCCAACAGCGTTGGCAGCCATCGACTTTCTCTCGAGTCCATGAGCAGATAGATGACGTCGTGCTCGTCCACCAGCTTCTCCAATGTCTCGACATCTGCTTTCACCTGTGCTTCGCTGTTAGGTGGGACCGGATGGCCAGGCATAGGAATGCTGAGGCTGATGCCTTTCGCATCGACACCAGGATAGATCTGCTTCAGCTTCTTTGCAGCGCATTCCGCTTTAGGCTGTCCTCCGTCGAGGCAGTCGTCGAAGTCGAACAGTGGCTGTCGGACTGGATTGGAGAATGACACCCTGGCCGAATCGACCAGTGTGATCTGACGCACACCCCAACCAAGGAGTGCGCGCGCAACGTAGCAGCCGAGCGTACCCGCACCGAGTAGCAGACACCGAGTTGACTGGATGGTCTCGAGTTTTATGTCTGGCATGATCCTCCATCGCATGAGCTTGAGATTGAGATCCACAGCTTGGTCCGCCAGTTTCTTTGGGTCCATCAATGGTCCAAGGTCAGCAATCTTGGGAGCGAGCTTGCCTTGCGTATTGCGTTCCCAGCCCACGCCGCTCGGGAGCGTCTCGTCGTTCGCTTTGCATGTCAGCCTGGTGGTCCTGCCTTGTGTTTGTAGTCCTTTTGCAGAAGTGTTGTTGTTGTCCTGCGATGTTGGAAGATGCACGTGTCCAATTACACTCCGCAGTCGATCTGGCGAAGATGCAACAGCGCTAGCAGAGGAATCGTCCTTCCAACAGATGACTTGCGCACTCTCGACTCCAAATCTAGCATGAAGATATGCGAGTAGGTTGCGTAGAGGCCAGCCAGGAGTCTGCGACGCACCCGACGGGTCGATAAAGCCTACATATCGCTCGTTCTGCGGGATACCTTCAAAGAAGGAGGAGTAAGTTGAGATCCTGCTGCATTGAACATCACCTCCAGGAGCAGCCTTGACCAGAAAGAAGCCTTTGCCTTCGCTCTGCTGTTGGATCCATGTAGCCAGCGCATTGCATTGGGAGGATTCCAGAACCGTAGCGATCGGCTTCCATGCATCCGTACCCTCGGTGGCCTCGGTGATCTCCCATGACGGATTCGTCACCAAAGCGGGATAGGCGAACCAATAGTAGAACTTGTATTTCTTGAGATCAGCAAAAGTGAGGGCGAGGAAAGTCGTCAAGAAGACCTCGGGTTCTTGATCATCGCTCGTTAGTCCTTGCCAGATGTCTTGGAGAGTGGTATCAAAGATGGCTTGCTTATCCGCACTGCGAAAGGATTCAATCGTGTTGAAGTTCTTGAGAATACCGCGTGCATCAATCGATGAAGTTGTCTGCAAAGGCGTTGTGGAGGACGAAGGTTGAGGGCGTCCATCTGTAGCTTGCAGACTTGAAGCGTCTACACTGATCTGACTACCGAGCGACACGGATTCACCGGTCTGACGGTCATGAATCACCTTGCCCGCAGAGTAGCGAGCGTATACGTTGACAGCATCATCACTAAGCTGAAGCTTATCGATCTTGAGGGAGGAGAGCTCCTGCCAGAAGGTCGGATGGATGTTGGTGCTGAACGGTGCAAACTTGAGGATCGCCATCGGTGGCGCGGGCGGGACTGAGTCAGAGTGAAACCGTTTGCTATGATCAAAGTCGCGCAGATCACACTGCGCAATTGGCTGTGTATTGTAGTAGATCAAGAATGTCCTGCGTGGAAATGCTGTGTCGTGTGAGTGTTGATGCTGGCGAAAGGATAAGGTTGTGTCACAAAGTGTAGAGCAAGAGCAGCCTCGAAACTGCGCAAGGGTCTTGGCAAGGGTCCAACGCTGCCTGAAATTTGGCCCGTGCTGCGCCTCCAACAGAACTCGGCGCAGCCAAGCCGCGCTTGTTCCGAGAAGTTTCATTATCATTGAGCCAAGACGCTTCCAACATCATTGCATACCTCATCAATGAGAATCTTCATCGGAGGACTTTCCGTCATCAATCATACACATATGCACACACATGGTGCAAGTCAAAGCAAATGAAACTCGAAAGCCAAGATCGTGGTTCGAGTGATTGCTAAAGAAAAAATGGATGCTAGAAATACAACATGTGATGGAAGCTGAAAGTTAAGAGGTTGATGGGCGGTCGAAGAACGCGTAGGGTGAGGCAGCCCGGCATCATATCATGTTTGAGAACGTCGGTTTAGATATGCTATCACCTTCGAATGAGGCCAGGAGGTCCGCCCGAAGCCAGTGGCGGCGCTTTGCCCTTGATACCCTGATAGGCCATTCCGCCAAAGGGCAAAGATGGATCGTAAACGCCACTTGCATTGGATTTTGGTCCTGCAGGCTGATGAGAAGACGACGAGCCGGAGCTAGATATCGGCGCTGTTGCTGCTGGCGCCTGACCGGCTTCTTGACGTCGCTTCTCCCTCTCTGCTGTCTTCCATGCTGAACGAATTGCGGGCGCGGCGCTGACCAACTCGTCAGCCTCTACACCGTCGCGGATGGACTTGAGGATCTTTTCGACAATAGAGCGATGGTTGCCGTGGTGCTTATCGTCCCGAATACGCATCATTCTCCATCTTGGAGGCAGGCTGAGGCCTTGAGAGAGGTATGGCTCGGTAGCTGGTTGCGGATCTACACTCCAAAAGCACTCGACGATGCGATCGTCGAACTGCTCTCCTGATTCGACCATCTGCCTCCATTCTTCGGGCTCGACCCAAAGTTCGTCAAAGAATTCGTATTCTTCCGTACCAGAATCACCCAGGTATTGGTGCAGCTCGAAGAAGGGCATCACCGCCAAGTTTGGAAGATTGCCGCGAGGGTCGGTCTCCAGATCGGGAGGGAAGCGGAGGAGAAGCTTGAAGTCGATACTGTTCTCGTTTGGCGGCTTCCATTTGAGGATCTTGGGGTCAGTGCCCATAACATAGCCACTGTTGAGACAGGTGAAGATGAGGCCATCATTGCCATGCAAGAGGTTGGGCACCGTTTCGTAGAGCACTTTCTGAATACCGTATGCCAGATCCATATGCTTGACCTGCACATCAAATGGTCTTCGTGCTGCTGCTGCAGGGCTGCGCTTCAGATAGTCGACGTAAGGAGGGTATACGAAGCTTTTCAGACGACCGTAACGTTTGCTGAGAGGACGGTTGGCAAGCAGTTCGCGATCAAGAACGATGAGATCAAAGAGTAGCAGAATCAGCTTCTGCTTGCCATTTGCATCTGTATCGATGACGAGTTCACCGTCCATGAGTGTGTGATTCCGCATGCCGTTGATGCTTGATGATGCCGGATCCTTTGGCATGTGATGAGGGAAGACAAGACCTTCCACCTTGTAATAGTCATTCTTACGATCGATGAGGAACACCTCCTGGACGCCGGTCGAAGATGGAATTACGATCAGAATGAGGACACGCTGGCCGTCTGACTTTTCGCAGACCCAAAAGTCCTCGGACTGCAAGAGATCGAGGGAAGCCTTTTCGAACGAAACGGGTTGGGCACCAGGGAAGCGAGAGTGGTTGATGCGGCAGAGGTCGCGGACGTGATCTCGAAGAAAGCTGAGCTGCTGTGGATTATCGACCTTGCGTCCAGGTACGTTGGGCACGGTGACAGCATGGCTTGATGGCGCCATGGTTGCTGGTCTTGCCTCCACCCGAGACGGGTTGAGAGAGTGCGAAGTGCGTCGCCTGTCAGGTAGACGTTCGAGTCGAGGCGATCAAGGCTGAAGACGAGGCAGCTGAAGCGCTGGCAGCAGCACAGACGCCTTTTGAAATGGCGGCCAGCAGTGTGCTTACCCAGCGTCGCTTCCTAGGGCAGATGATGAACTATGTGGTGATGAGAAGATGTCGGTTGGAGCTGGATGAGAAGGGTCCGGCAAGCCAATAGTGATTTCTGAAGCTGCTGTGCGCCGATCCTTGCTTTTCGCGATTCCCGATTTCCGAACGAAATGAACGAGGAGGTCAAGAGTCGTACGAGAGAAGGCACTATTTTAGATACCGAACGTTCGGCTGCATGGTCGAGTCGATAACTTACTTTACATCGCGACCGGTGACCGCTCTACCGTATGCAATCGCAATGATCATGGCATCTGGACGTGCTTCCTCAATCGTCAACGAAAACGACGCTGCAGGAGGCCGCGCATAGGTTTCGATCTACATCGAAAGTGCATGTTCCCTGAACGGACAGCATAACAAGGGACTCGACCCAAACTGAGCCATGTGTCTGCATTGACATGCATTGAACCGCCGGGATTTGTGGCAGAATCGAAGAACACGGCGTCCTCTGCTTGCTCAGACAAAGATTGCGGAGATGCCCCTATTTTTGGCATGTCATGAATCCCCTTAGAGAGCCTTGTCGTTTCGATTGCCAAAATAGAAGCTTCGCGGCGCTAAACGCAGTCGACGTCAATCAAGAGCCGAAAGCACTTGGGCGTGGCTAAGCGAGCCGAATCATTCCAACGTCAGAGAGTAAGTTATTATAATAATATGATGCTGCAATTCGTAGAGATGTAGCGAAATGCAGGAGGTGGGATTTTCGGGCTTTCGAGCAGGCTCCGTCGTCTTTGTGTGTGAGTAGGAAGCCGAAGATCCAGGCTTCACAAGCCAAGCCCTTTCGGAAGCCGCTCAGTCCTGTTCTTTCGCAACCTTACTCGAGATTTTAGCGGGAAAAGCAAGAAGAGAAAGAACGATATGCAGCACAAGGCAACCCAACGCACAGCCCACTTGAATGAGCTCACCAGTCAACCCAACTTCAATCTCAAGTCTCTGCCGGAATGGCGGTCATTTCGTCCAGGGAAAATTAGGAGAAAATAAAAAGAAAAGAAAAGGAAAAAGAAAAAGAAAATACACAGCCGCTGCACAGCCTGTATACACATCGAGAGCCCTTGACCCTGAAGCTCTCTTCTCTACGCGCTTTCTCTGTGGGCTGATTCTTGGGACAGGGACAGCTGTTTGGCTCAGCTGTGCTGTGCAGTAAAAATGATGCATGTCCCCAGTCAAAGGCGAGTCGAGTCGAGTTGAGTCGAGTTGCGTCGAGATGCCCTTTCAACGATTCTTGAGACATCTCGCAGACTCACATCCGAGATCGAAAGCCAAATCCATCTTTCTCCACAACTCCACCATCTCATCCTTTCAACGCAGATCGTTGCTCGTCATCTTCCAATTTTCCATCTCTCGCAACCTCAACGAATCACCCTACACATATCAACATGTCGGCTAAGGACTATTACGGAGGTCAGGGCGGTGGTACGTATCAGCGATCCCAAAACAGCTAGGGTTGGCGCCACCAATGAATAACCGGCACAGAGTTCTCAACATCCATCCATCCATCCAACATCCATTCGCTAGGCGTTCGAACCGGTCTGAACGGCTCACATTGACAGGCGTCCCGCGATGATGGGGCGTTTGCTAAGTGGCACTCCTATGTTTAATCTAGGAGATGACGGCCAGCTTCGAAGGTTAACATGGCCTGTGTACTACACAATCAGCAGGCTGCTGTTCGGCAAATAACTTAACGCCGTTGTTATCGACTTTCGTAGAGGCATGTCAATGAAGGAAAGGTCTTGCCGAAACATTGGTTGGCGCGACCAACTCTAGCTTGATGATAAGATAGGTTCTGCTTTGTATTGGACATCGACTGACAACATCTTCCATCTTGTTGCTTTGCCCATTGTCGTCGACACAGGATACCCCCAGCAGCAGGGCTACCCACAGCAGGGTGGCTACGGCGGCCAGCCTCAACAGGGTTACTACCCGCCTCCTCCTCAGCAGGCTTACGGTGGTCAGCCTCAGCAAGGTTACTACCCCCAGCCTCAGCCCCAGCCCGTTTACGTTCAGCAGCCCGCTCAGAAGAAGGGCGGCGGAGGTGGCGGTGGAGCTTGCTGCGCATGCTGTGCCGGTATGCTCGCCTGCTGCTGTCTCGAGGACCTTTGTCTCGGTATGTATCTTCTTGACTACCTTTGTCTGCTCAGTCTTGCCTCTGCGAATTGTTTGCTGACCCTGTACGAATGGTCTTCTTTCTCTGTCTTCACGCTCACAGACTGCATGTTCTAAGCGTCGCTTGATTGTGCCAGCTCAGTAAAGCTATCAAGCTCGTCTCGTTTTTCGACACGAACCGCGAGGCTTGTTTGATTGATTTATCAACGGAGCCGGATCACCCTTCCTATCACGCCCTTGTACCATCCTCGTGTATATCTTCTGGGACATTTCACCCTTTCCGAAGGCACATAGCGAGCGTCCGCTTTGATCCATGATCTTCGCTATACCTTTGCGCTCGCCTCACGTCAACGACTTTGTATATATGCCATCACGATAATACCTCTTAATGACCACTTTCTCCGGATTGTGAAATTCATGTGCAGCTTGGCCGCTGACTGAACGAGCTCGTATGCGTGCCGTGGTGAGCGATCCCTGCAATCGGACGGGCTCGTGGAAGTCTCCATGGTGCGGACAGATTGTAGACCGCTACTTCTTTCAAGCCGCCGGTTCGCGCGTTCGCGCGTTCCCGCGACATGTCGGTCTGGCAGGGCCAACTTGACTGTTTTGACGACACCTCCTCTCAGCATGTGCCGGCTTCAAGCTCCACCATCGTGGGTCAGAAGATGTTGTATGAAGCCAATCTCGTCATCGTCAGCACCTCTTGCGATGTGCACAGTGCAGTCAACGTACTTTAGTCTATTAGAGCTCCAATGACATGTCATCGTCTAAGATGTCGAGCACATTTTTTGGGGTTTGTTACGCCGATGCACGCGACATGTTTTGTTCAAAGAAATCGACTCCACATGTTCTGAGCCAAGAAAAGGGTCGATCACCTTTGAACGCGCATCGGACAGAGTGAAAGCACTGACGCACAGGCATTTCAACAAACGTGGCACATACCAACTGCGCAATTCAGTTCTCAATACAACCAACACTCAATCTCCTCCTCATCATCATCGTCGATATCGCATCTCTCCTCCTCAGCTGCTTCCACCACTACACGACTATTGAACGTAGCTGATCATTGCATTCGGGCCATACGGACACACGCATAGGCGCCCATACTGCAACCCTCTTCCTCAGAGTCGCTCTATCAACACAAGAACATCGCAATCATGAACTCGATGCTCTCACGCTTCGATCAGCCCACTGGATCCTCCATTGCGGGATCGAGCACCGCTCACGAGCAGCTCATGGGCGCACCAGCTCAATTCGACCTCCCCAACATGGACCCAGCAACCTTCCTCTCACAGTACACTGACGTTGACTCTTCCAATCCTGCTGCCAAGATCAAGCTGGCGCACGGTACCACAACACTTGCTTTTCGCTTCCAAGGCGGTATCATTGTCTGCGTCGACTCGCGAGCTACTGCTGGCTCCTACATCGCATCAGGAACGGTAAAGAAAGTGATCGAGATCAACCCATACTTGCTCGGAACCATGGCCGGTGGTGCTGCCGACTGTCAATACTGGGAGACATACTTGGGTATTCAGTGCCGACTCCACGAGCTGCGGAACAAAGAGCGTATTTCGGTCGCTGCAGCAAGCAAGTATTTGAGCAACTTGGTATACGGATACAAGGGAATGGGCCTGTCGATGGGAACCATGATCTGCGGTTGGGACAAGACGGGTCCGGCTCTCTTCTACGTTGACTCGGATGGCACACGTCTCAAGGGTGATGTCTTCAGTGTTGGTTCCGGTTCCACCTTTGCATACGGTGTGCTCGACCAGGGCTACAAGTGGGACTTGACGGATGACGAGGCTCAGGAGCTCGGTCGACGATCGATCTACGCCGCTGCTCACCGTGATGCATACTCAGGTAACGTAAGTGTCGCACACTGCGGCTTCAAGTAGACTTGAGAACTAGTCATTGCAGAGCTGTGTTTCAAGCAGCACCGGACCAGATCATGCTGACACTCCTCCATTTCTTTATCTGTCCTTCGCGAATCTGTGCAATCCGACCGAACGCTAACAGACTGTCAACCTCTACCACGTTCGCGAGAACGGGTGGGAGTTCATCGCAAACTACGATGTATCGAAACGTAAGTACATGCCAGCATCAGCTGTCGCAGTCGCATTGCCTAGGAATCGTCCACTGATTCTTGTTTTCCGCTCTTCTTTTCAAACTCCTGTTTATGTCGCTTACATGCACTTCCTTAATTCAAATTCACTCGTTCGCATACCACAGTGCACTACGATGGACCCGGCGACGATGTTCCAGGCGCGCCAGGAGGAGGCTACGGTTGGGAGGTCCGCACCAAGGGTCTTTCATCCAAGCTCGAAGCACAGCCAGGTCAGAGCGTCAGTGGCCAGGGAGGAAGATTTGCCGATGAGCAGCCACTCGCTGCCCAGGTCCGTCCCGAACAGGCATAGTGACACTTCGCTCTACCTGTTTTTCCGCCCCAGACTTTGTACACTATTTCAGCTTGCTCCATGCAACCATAACCATTCTCACAGTAGATTAAAGTGGTCGGAAGCCAGGTGGACATGGCTGAGCATCAGAATCAGCGTGCGACGTGCGAGTTTACAACTACCGTGGCGGTCTTCCCACACTAACGCCCGAGTGGTGCAACGCTACGCTGAGGCTTGACTTGACCTGTGATTTTGCGCTCATCAACGGGATGCAAAGCGACTTGGTGCGCTGTGCGCGCAATCGGAAGCCAAGGTCAGCTGGCTTCGATTCGAAAGAAGCGCTAGCGTCGGTGATTCACTCAAAGAATGCGAGCGTCACGACGAAAGATTCGCGGTCACCTCGGCTGTTTGTCTCCGCATCGGAAATCTCACCCCACACTGTGTGCCTTCCCCACTCGTTGTCTCGTTCCTGCGAACGCTCATCCCACTTCTGCTTGGCTGTTCCACCGTCAGGCTGTGCCACAACTCTCTATGCCGATCCGGGGATCGCAAAGGTCGCAAGCTCATCCTATGCGAAGACCGACTAAAGCCACCGCCGCGCGCCTGAACTTGCTCTCGGTATTGCCCGGCCTCTCAAGCCCTGTACCCCGCAACAAGAGAAGCAGCACATTGACACGGAGAATTGACCGAGCTCATCATGTGTGTGAGGATTTTTGCGACCCCACACATCGAAGCGCTCGGTGTTCGCTTAGTGTTGTGTACCATATTGACCGCATCGGCTCGAGCGAATGCATATGCGAGCTCAAAGCCTTGAGCATGCTACATAGTGTGGCACAGAGGCCGCTAAGGTGAGGGCAAAGCCGGTGGCGCTGAGCTCACTCATGAGCGAGAGTTGGCTGAGAGTCCCACGAGAACATTTTCGAGAGCCCACCGTTAGGGAGAGCTATATAAGAAGGGCCTTGCATCTAGCGTACACATCAAGAACCTGCATCTGTCCGATCAATATCAAGCGCACCTATACCGACATGAAGCTTAGTATCTTTACGCTGCTGCCCTTCGTGGCAGTGGCAGTACAGATGGTCTTTGCCGCCACAACGCCTCTACGCCGCAGCGACTGGCCTCATGGTCCCTTCAGCACCGAAGGCAACCAGATCAAGAACGCGAACGGAGACCCTGTCATTCCTATTGGCACAAATTGGCCTGGTAGTGGCGAAACCATGCTTCCCGAAGGAATCGAGTTCCGCTCCATCGCCGAGATCGTCGGAATGATGAAGTACGTCGGCTACAATTTTGTCCGTCACACTTATGCCATTCAGATGATTGACCAGATCTACGAGAATATGGGCAACGATATCACTGTCTACGACTCACTCGTTCAAGGGATGGGTCAAGAGAATGGTACGCGCATCATGAACATGATCAGCGAGAACAATCCTCAGATTACAAAGAAGACTACGCGCTTCGAAGTGCTCTCGATGATCGCTGAGGAAGAAAAGAAGCAGGGCATCCTGATGCATCTTGATAACCATATCAGCCGAGCCATGTGGTGCTGCAGTCACGACGATGGCAACGCTTGGTTCGACGATGTGGATTTCAATGTTGACAACTGGCACCGTGGACACCGATACATGGCCAACTTTGCCAAGAAGCACTCCAACATTGTTTCGATGTCGCTGCGTAACGAGTTGCGCAAGTCAACTGTGCGACCTCATCTCGAGTACAATTGGAAGACTTGGTGGGGCAACGTCTCGGAAGCTGCCGAGAACATCCATGCTACCAACCCTGATTTGCTCATCACCATCAGCGGACTCGACTACGACATCGATCTCTCGGCCCTCACCTCCCAGGCCAACATTTTGGACGCTCCTTACGTCAACACGGACATGGACGAGATTGCCAACGCTGCCTCCATGAAGCCAGAGTACGCCGACATCGAGAACACCAGCTTCGGCAAAGCCAAGAAGGCGGTGCTCGAGATCCACGCTTACAAGCAATCCACCTACTACAGCAACCACCTCGAAGACTGCGGTGCTATTCAAGCCGGTCTCTATCGCTTCGGCTTCAACGCACTCGGCAAGTCCGCCCGTCCCGACGGCTGCAAGAACTCTGGCAACGACTTCTCGGACCCTTACAGCTGTCCTCCAGCCAAGCTCACCTTGCCTGTCCTCCTGACTGAGTTCGGAGATGCACAAGATGATGGCTATGGCCAGGTGACCATGCAGAAGTGCTTGCGTGACTTCACCACCAACAACAAAATTGGTTGGATGCACTGGGCGCTTTCGGGAAGCTACCGTATTCGTCAAGGTGTTACCTTCTTCAACGACACCTGGGGTCTTACCAACCCGACCTGGGACAAGTTCCAGAGCCCAGATACGGTGGAGAACTTCTTCAAGCCTTGGATCGCCGACATGGGCAAGACTAACCTCGAGCTCTGAAGCGTTTCGTGGACGAGCCAAACCAGAAGAAATGACACCAATTTCCCTATCCCAGTGTGTAGCTTTTTGTGTATGATGCGTTTGGATTGTTGATCGGTATCATGGTTGGCGCAAAGCGACTAAAGTCCCAAAACCTCTGGGAGAAGCTTCTCGACGGGTCCTGCGAAGTAGAAGTCGACGTCGTCGTCGGCCGATCGAGCTGGATCATCGATGTTGAATACCGCCACCTTGCCCTTATTCGAGTGCTTGACAATGTCCGCAAAGCCGGCCGCGGGGTAGACTGTGGACGAAGTGCCGAGAACCAAGATGAGGTCGCAACGAGAGATGAGCGGCTGTATGCGATCGAGTTCGGGAATCGACTCGCCAAACCACACAACGCCTGGTCGAAGTAGACCGTTGCAAGCTGACTTGGAGCAACGGGGCAGGTCTGAGGTTGGGATCGCCTTGTATTCGCCGCTCAGGTCCTCTGAGCCACTGAGTCCTTGGCTTAGAGGGTGACGAGTGTCGATTCGCGAATCGCCACATTTGGTGCAGATCGTCTTGAACAGGTTGCCGTGCATCTCCAAGATCGAGTCTTTCGCAGCGTCAAGCGCCGAGCTCTGCGTCGTGGGCACGCTCTCGACTTCCTCCAAGGCACGACCGGACAGGCCATCAACATTCTGAGTGACGAGATGGAATGACTTTGCGCTCGGTATAATACGATCGGAAAGCGAGTTTTGCGATGTCTTCGAACTGAGCAACAGGCTGGCAAGGGCCATGTGGGCCGCATTGGGCGCTGCCGATAGAAGTACAGCCCGTCGGTAGTGGTAGAACTGCCAGACTTTGCTGGGGTCTCTCCTGAATGCTTCTCTGCAGGTCGTCTTAGTCAGGAGCACAGCGTGATCAGGTACGCCAAGCCGCATGGCACAAATGTGTTAGTATGCTTTTTGACGACATGCTCTGACACGGGATTGGTGGCTACTTACGGTGTTGCTAGAGAGAGCGCATCGTGTTGACGCCACAGGCCTGTAGTATCAAGGAACACCAAGGGTAGTCAATGTGTGAGAAAATGATGGGATCAGAGATACGTCAGACACCCTAGCTTTGACTGTATTGGCCAAAAGCCGGCGCTGGCATGGACTTACCTCCAGCTCCACGAAACGTGGGAATACCGCTGGCGGCACTCAGCCCTGCGCCTGCGAGGGCAATCGGGTGCCGTGCTTGGCGTAAAGCCTGCCGAAAGGATTCCGCAGCAGCGCCCATGCTTTCTTCGGCCACCAACATGCGTGTGAGTGCAGTGCTAAGTTCTCACCAACACGGATAACAAGGTTTGCGTGCCGGTCAGGGTTGCAGATTCGAAGAGGGCGTGGCGACTTGGCGGTAAGAGGCGCTTCAACTCGTTGCCAGGTCGGACAGAGGTATACAGGGTAGGTTTGGCGGTATTCAAGCTCCGACACGGCTGCTGTGATCAAAAGCAAGGCTTGTGACCTTAGGACACTCCAATCTACTAACCAGGTCAAGATGTGAGAATGCTCGCTCGGCACGCCGTCGAATAATCGGAACACCTGGCGTGGGGGTTGCAGAATGTAAGAGGTATCGACACCTAGTTAGCCATGCAGCTATGTAGACAGTCGATGCTTGTCAGTGCTGATGCTGGTGAAGCGTGGACAGGAGAGGGAGGACGAGGAAGATGGAATCATGCAGAAGCAAAATTGGAGGTGGCTTGAGCGCAGAAATTGACTTTTTTGACAGCTCGACTCTATGCAGGCACTCGTCAGCCACGCGACATGCAACTTAATTCAAGCAACTGCCAAACGGGACTCTGCAAGGGTATCCTTCGGTACTTGGCTGCAGCCACATTGAGGCGGCGATACCATACATATAGTATCTCGTCCGCCACCACCAGCCATGCTGCTGCTGTCTAGTCGCTCGCGTGGTCTGCATATCTTCTGCGAGATTCTGGCAGACAACGGGCGGACTTGATCGTGGCTAGGTCGAGCTCCCCTGGGCAGCTTTAGACTTGCCGAAGCTCTCGAGCTTCCGAAAGGCGGGTGCCGAGTTCAGCACATGTTCTCTCAATCTAACCACATGGCACGCACATGGCTACACGGTGTCCAGTGGATCCATTGCGGACTCAGCCCACACGCTTGCCGGCAGTCCGAGCTGTTCGGCTGTGGCCAGGGAGAGTGGCCTTGCCTTGCCCCGAACTCGAAGCTTAGCGCCTCCCGCCGTCGTAGCCACTCTTTCGAGTCCGAAATGTGGCAGGATACTTTGAAAGGCATAGAATACTAGACAATACACATTTGCTGTTCGAGCTGACTCTCCAGTCACAATGCATAACGGCATTGCTGGTCTCCATCCGTGTTTTCAGTTCAGCGACAGAGCTATAAAGGCGCGTCGTCCTCGAAGCAATCGCCAACATGCTTCGACCCATCCTCCTTTCCTCTCTCGGAAATTTCGTTGCGGCGCATACATCTTCTGACTTCTATACAGCTACAAAGCGACAACACTTCGAACATGGGCGGCTCTACCTGGTCCACCATCCTCCTTCCTCGCGATGCTGCAGGCGAGCAGCAGGCCGCCGCCGCAGCTGCCATGGCAGCCTGGTCCGCAGGTATCGCTTATGCTATCAACTTCATCGTGCTCTATCTCACCATGTCGCTTCTGGTTGTCGTTGTTGTCGGCTCAATGGGCTGTCTCGCGTCGAAGCGCATTCGTAGGTCTCCCTCGTTCATCATTCTTATTGTATGCACGGCTCTATGCATCTGCGCTCTCGGTATCAACGTGGCCATGAACAAAGAGCTCGTCGTCAATCCTCAAAAACGCTTCAACGCCGAGATTTACACTACCTTGATCGCTTTGTCGATGAGTAAGTCACACTCCCTTTAAATTGAAGAGGCGCTCGAACTCGCTAATACGTTGACTCTCCATCGCTATCTCCCTCACTTCATTCCATGCACCGACAGCTATCCCGTTCCTGGTCGACTTCACCCTCGTGTTGCGAATCCTCGCTTTCTTCCCGCACAACTCGGCATTTGCTGCAGGACGCAACAGCTGGAAGCGATGGGCAGCCATTGCCTTCCCTACTGCCATCAAGGTCCCTCGCGCTGTCGTCATCTGCCACTACATCCAGTTCGTGCACGCCTCCGCCTTGCTCGCGACTGACATGGCTGACATTGTTGTCAGAGTCAACCAAAAGCAGTGGGCTCTGACCGAATGGGCGCTCATGCTCGCCGACGAATTGTACTGCACTGTCTTCTTCTGTATCAAACTGTACGAGCTCGGATGGGGCTGGGGTGAAGACAAGCACGTCTCGCGTAACTTTTTGGACACGCTCAGGAGGATCTTGATCAGCGCTTTCGCCTGCTTCATCGTGCCGTCTTTCTTTCTCATTGCACTGATCGTTATGCAAGCTCTGCTCTATCGACCCGATCTCGAAGGCTATGTCTTTGCTACATTTGTCCCGTTGACGGTCATCAGTGCCGCTTTTGGTAAGTCCCGTCGATGCCGAGGATGGCACGCCCGAGCGGTTGATCACGATGGCTGACGACACATTTCTGCCTTTATTTTATCGCCTTAATTTCGCTCCTGAATTTGGCGCATTTTTGTTTTGGCGCTGTAAAACCCACAGCTACCCTTTGGCCCGCCATCCGGGCTGAGCGACACCGCAAGAAGACCACCGTCACTCCAATGCACACACTGCGCAGCCAAGGCCAATCCAACAAGTTCCTCACTACCCAGCGCAGCTTCGACACGGACGACGAGAAGGACATTGGCAAGCTGCACAATCCTTCGAATGTCGATTTGGCCGACCTCGAGCACCACGTGGTTACCACTCTCAATCATCGCCACGACGACCAAGACGCGCGACCTCGAACTCCGACTGGAGAGCCGAGCGAAGTCCTCCAGGACGCGAGCCCGAATAGCTATGCCTCCACTCAGAGGTTGGTGCGCCCTTCGAACCCTCTTCGCCACGCTCCTGACGTCAGCGGTATCGCTATCACGACAGTGACCGAGGAGAAATGGAGTGATGCTTAAGCTCAGTGCTTTTGCATCTGTCCCCTTGCAATTGCCCTTCTACGAGCTGTCTTCGCCTCAATTGGTCCTTCGATACTCCTTTCTCACATTCTTTTCTGACTCGCTGTGACTCTCTTGACATGTATCAAATTCGACAGCATCTCAGCTTACACGCAATCTGACGCTGTCAAATGAATGTGATTACTGTGCTCGGATACCCATCTATTGTGGTGATATTGTGGTGATATTGTGGTGACATTACGTGAATCTGGGTTGCCTCCAGCCTTCGAGATGGTCTCAAGACTAGAGAACAGTGCCCTCGAAGATGAAGAAAGCGAACGAGTGCTTCTGAATGGGCTTCGAGCCTTGCTCAGCCCAATCCTTGCCGCTGTATTTGGTGATTTTGGGCACGACCACCTCGGGACTCTCAAAGGTGTTCTTGGCAAGCAAATCGTCGCTGTAGAGGACATGCGACTCGACGCTCTCAATCTCGAAGCCTTCGAAGCTGAGCTTGCCGTTCCAGTCAGCGGTAGGGTGACGGTTGAGTACACTGAGGCGAATGCTGGCGCGCTTGGAGCCCTCTTGCTCGACGATCATGGCGACACAGTCGACGTAGGCTGGCTTGGAGATGTGCTGGATCCACTCCGGGTAGGTTGGTCCTTCGTACGAGTCTGGGGTGAAGCCGAGGTTGAGCAAGCGACCATTCTTCATGTAGCGAGCAAAGAGACGGAGAGGCCAGTAGGTGGTCTGGAAGAGGAGACCTTCGGGGCTCGTCATGAGTGGCGAGATGACGTTGACACTCTGAGCAATGCACGCAATACCGACATCCTTGGACTTGCGGACGAGGATGTTGAGCCATGCTACAACACCAAGCATGTCAGTGTAGTCGTACGCCTGCTCGAGACCTTGCGAGCCTGGTGCCTTGACTTCGTCCCAAACGTTCCATTCGTCATAGCAGATCTTGACGTCTCGCGCTGCGACCTTTTGGTCTCGGTTGTTCCAGTCGAGCAGAGATTGGGCCTTGTCAATCTTGGCCAAGTCGATGAGCGAAGCGCAAATTTCGATACCTCGTTCCGCTGCTGCAGGACCGAAGACATTCTTCTCGTAGTCGAAGCCCTGAACAGTGCTGTAGTGTTCGTGACCCAGCATCGAGTAGAGATGAATCGAGTGGAAGTCGACCACACCGATCAAGCCGTTCAGCACTTCACGGTCCCACTCCGAGTTGCCCTGGTTACCGCACGAGACGAGCTTGATGGAAGGATCGACGAGCTTCATGCCGTGTGCCCATCGTTTGGCCATCTTGGTGTAGTCGGTTGCATTGAGGAAGCCGACCTGCCATGGGCCGTGCATCTCGTTTCCGAGACCCCAGTACTTGACGTTGTGCGGCTCATCACGACCTGTGTTCTTGCGTCGGAGATTGGCCCAGTAAGTATCACCGGTGCCGTTGCAGTATTCGAGCCAGGCAAGCGCTTCCTCGTACGTTCCGGTGCCCATGTTGATGCAGAAGTAGGGCTCTACCTTGAGCTCACGGCAGTAGTCGATGAACTCGTCGGTTCCAAAGTGGTTCGTCTCGGTAGAAAGCCATGCCAATTCGACACGCTTAGGGCGCTCCGAGATGGGGCCGATACCGTCCTGCCAGTGGTAGTTGCTGACGAAATTGCCTCCTGGCCATCGAAAAATGGGCATCTCGAGCTCGCCGTCCTTGGCAAGGATTTTGACGACATCCTTCCTCCACGCGAGACGACCTTTGGTGCGTTCATCTCCATTGTCTTGCTTTTCGAGGACGGCAGCTGGACTTGGCTTCTTGGGATCATCGACAATGCCACCGTAGATACCTCGTCCAAGATGCTCGACAAAGCCCGAGTAGAGCTTGTCGCTCACCAGAGGTGCTGAGCGAGGCAATGTGAGCGAGTGAGGATGGATGCGAATGGGCTCGTTCGTGAGTTGAGTCGGGTGCTGGAACCCATCTTTGCGCAAGGCAGCGGGCGTTTCGGAGCCTGCAGCATAGGGGTTGACGCCTGCCATCTTGATGTGAAGTGATGTGTTTTAAGCTGGATGATGGATGGTTATGGAAAGGACAGTGGGCTGGTGATGATCAAGTGAGATGCACTAGGTTTAAGGGAAGTGCTCGTCGAGAATCAACACGAGACTTGCTTGAGACAAGATGTCCGTGCTCAAGGCCAAAAGGCTTGCTAGTAGGAACAACAAAGATCTGCGACAGCGAATGGGAGCGCGAGCACGGACCGACGAGAAGAACCGACGAGCTCGACTTCAACACATTTCTAACGAGCATTCGGTTCAGTGCGGGGTCAAGGGTCCTCGTCTTGCACGCGAGCAAGGAGTGGCCTCAGTCTTCTGCCCAAGAGCAGGGAGAAGAAAAGGCCCAGATGCCCAAAAAGGTGCTGGAAAAGTTTGACAGGATCGACTGCTAAAATTGACCGAGGCCTCGTGGACTTGTCCGGTCCTCGGCAATCTTGACAGCTTTTTCGGCAATCTCGACGCGCGACACGCTCTTGAAGTGGAAAAGATTGCCGAGAGCGGAATGATGAAGACAGTCCGAGATTTCAGCGGCAACCGACGACCGAAGTCAGGACAATCCTTGCACTACTCGAAAGCGCGGAAGAGGGACACATTCAAACAATGGAGACGATTTCAACGGGCACAAGGACAACAATAGTATATTATCGAGTCCGGAGCAAGGGGTATGAAAGCCACCGACTTCAGCAACCGTCTTGAACCGAGACGGTCAACTGGATCGCTTTAGTGATGAAGACTGCACCGGCTTCTAACATGCCTTTTGCAAAGCATCTGCACGCAACGTACCCCCTACGAAGGGCGGCAGTAGTGACGCGACATCTCATGCTATGAGGCTGACCACTTAGCTTGAATTTGCTAGTGTTACTTTCACACATTCAATAGCCTGGGCACTGGACCTGCTCTTGGAACGAAGAAAAAGAAGATGTCAAAGTGAAACACACTTGAATCAGAAGGCGTAGTCTCACTGAAAGTACATCTCGCCACGACGGAAGTCACATGGCTGATGACGGTAGGGAAAGTCAAGAGCGAGCAAGTTCAGATCACCGAGAACAAGGGAATCACGGGGACGGAAGGGAGCCTGTAAGCGCGTGGCTCCGAGCGTTCCTGATCCATAGACTTCTCCGTTGCTGATCACTGTGCTTGGCAGAACATGCGAGCGTTGCTTCACGCGGAACCCGCGGAACCCCCACAGATCCGAATTGAGGTCGGCTTTCTTGATGACAGCAGCACCTAAGCGGAATGGTTCAAGAGCACATGATGGTCGAGACGTCTTCGCAAATCTCATCGATCAGTGTAGAAAGCCGCAAGCATCACTAAGAACGCCATCTAGTCATGTCAATGTCCCACTGCATACTTTACTGGAGCAAACAGCGCAGTTGCAGCATCGCATGAATAGCTTCAAGTTGACCGTTCCTGAGATCTTGATGACGGTGAGCAGAGGCATCACCAGCAGATCGCGCATTTGGTCTCTGATACCAATGACCCTCATCGCGGCACCGGCGCAACACGCTCGACTTGGGCCTTCATAATCAACCGGAATAGCCGAGCGTCGGAATAGGGCTCTCAGGAGGGTGATTGGTGCGAGGGTCGTACAGAATGATTGCCGAGTCGGAGTATCAACTGATTCTCGCAAATCTCTGAAGGCAGAGCCAACTCGAGCCTCGCGCTTTCTTAGCCTCCTCAGGGTCTCCTTCTCCAAACGTTGTTTCGTGAAATTCCCCGTGGCGCAGTCGGTTCTACTACAATTCTCCTCGACCTAGAGATCTCCGTAGACTCTTGGCCCTTTCTCGCGCAGACAGCATCCCTCCGGCGCTAGGTGTCAGTTGATCTCTGATCCGCTGGTTCCAGTCAGGTGGCTTTAACAGGCGTAAGCATGCGCTCAAGTCGGTTCCTCGGAACAGGATAGCTTTCCAGGCTTTCTGTGTGGGTCAGGAACGGTGCTATCGTGCGCCACCTTGGTCCACCAACCAGATCAGCCCCTTCCCGGCAATCTGTCCAAATTGTCGGACGGAGTGTCAAATAAAACAAAGACACAAATTCATGCGCCTCTCAAATATGCGTGTGGTGTGTGTCTGGGAAGCGAGAGGCGCCTAAGTTCTGCTGTAGTCCCGCATTACTCTTGTGTCAGCTGCACAGTATTCTGCTTTACACCACAGCAGCAGCAACGGACGAATCGACGGCGGAACTGTTTGCGACCGCCGCTCGCCGTCGTATGACTTCCAGCGTCTCTCGCCTCTGTACAGCTGCGAGGTCCCCCTTGTGCTGAGCCCGCGGTTGCTCGCTACGGATGTCTGTGTTCCTTGCTGCACTCGCTACCCCGCGCCTGTCTTTCTTGGCGAATCAGCGTCCCCCACACCTCGACCATGTGCACATTGCGGGCCCCCACCTTCGCTGCATCTGCGCAACATGTACGAATGTATCGACATGCATGGCATTCGAGTCCCATATAACCCCATCCACTTTTGCATAGCATGTCATTCCTTCCCCCACACACTTAGCCTTCCCCGGAAGGCTCGCAAGGCTCGCAAGACCCCCGCCGCACCTCTTCTACTCGCAAAGGTTGGCATCATTGGCGTCTCGTAGACCTAGATCTTCAACACCACCCACATTCCACAAGTCTGCAAGCGTCACTTAATCAAATTATTCTTGCTCACAATGGCGCTCCCACCCAAGCTTTACACATGGCTCTGCGGATGCTTTGCAGCTCTCGGTTCCATCCTCTTTGGTTATGGTAAGTGTCATCTCGATGCCGGAGCACCATGTAGGTGATCACGCTAACATACCACTTTTTGAAACAACTATACGATACATGATAACAGATCTCGGTGTCATTGCTGGTGTCATCGTGTCGCCCGACTTCCTCCGCGTGACCAACAATCCAGATGCCAACTATGTCGGATTCATCGTCAGTTCTATGCTGCTCGGTGCCTTCGTTGGTTGCATCCCAGCCTCGCTCATTGCCGATGCCTTCTCGCGTCGTTTCGCCATCATGGTCGGTGCCATCGTCTTCATTCTCGGTGGTGTTCTCCAAACCGCAGCTCAGAACCAGGGTATGATGATGGCCGGTCGTTTCTTCGCCGGTGTCGGTATTGGTATGCTTTCGCTCCTTGCCCCTCTCTACCAGTCCGAGATTGCCCACCCTTCCATCCGAGGAAGGCTCACTACTCTCCAGCAATTCTTCCTCGGTATTGGTGCTCTTATCGCCAGTTTCGTTGTCTACGGCTGCAGTCTTCACCAGGCCGGCACCGTCTTCCAATGGCGATTCCCCCTTGGTCTTCAGATCGCTCCCGCTGTTCCTCTCGCCTTCCTCATCATGCTCTTCCCCGAGTCGCCTCGTTGGCTCATGAGCAAGGGACGCGAGGAGGAGGCTCTCCGCTCGCTTGCCCGCCTCCATGCCCGTGGTGACACTTCCGACGTCTTTGTTCGTGCCCAGTGCGCAGAGATCAAGGCTCAACTAGCCATCGAGGCTGGTACCGCCAGTGGATGGAGCGAGATCTTCAACAGCAAGCAGAACATCCGAAAAGTCATGATCGGTGTCATCCTTCAGTTCTCCGTCCAGATCACCGGTGTTGCCGCCATTCAGTACTACGCTCCTCAGATTTTCAAGGTCTTTGGCTACTCGGACTCCAAGATCTTCCTCCTTCAAAGTATCAACTCGATCATCGCATTGCTCGGTGAAGGTGCCTGCATCCTTTTCGTCGACAAGCTTGGTCGTCGTAAGCCTCTTATTGTCTGCAACGCCATGGCCGGTGCCTGTTTCGCTGTTGCCACCGCTCTTCAAGCTCGATTCCCCGCCGATGGCCCTCACTTCAACAAGCATGCTGGCGGTGCCTTCATTGCTATGATCTGGATCTTCAACTTCTTCTTCTCTGCCGGAATCGGGCCTTTGTCCTGGGCGGTGCCCGTGGAGATCATGAACACATCGATCCGAGCAAAGGGTACTGCTTTGACCAGCATCAGCTGCTGGCTCGCCAACTTTATGATCGGTCAAGTTACTCCTCACGCGCTCGAGAACATCGGATGGAAGTACTACATCCTTTTCGCTGTCGGAGGCTTCACCAACGCCATTACTTTCTGGCTCATCCTTCCCGAGACCAAGGGACGAACCCTTGAGGAGATGGACCGCTTCTTCGAGAACACTCCCTTCATCGTCGCTTTCCACGACACAAGCAAGATCTCGGACAAGGAGCGCGAGGAGCAGCTCCGAAGGGGTGTCGTTCAGGCTACTCAAGGCGACTTTGTCGACACTGACAGCCACGAAGAGAAGTTCGATGGCCTCAAGACCAGCAGCCACGACCATGACCTTGAGAAGCACTGATTACCATTAGTCAACCTCGAAAAGCACTGATCACCACCGGCCAATTTTATGTTGGCGCAATGTGGCAGTTTTCTAGAAAAGCCTCTTTTTTCGCCCCACGTTAGATACCACATGTCACTCTTGTAACGCTGTACTTCACTTGTCCCGCAATGACTATGATCATGAACTCCATCCCTTTTCCAGTCTGATCAATGTCCTCGTCTCGCCGAATGTCTCGCTCATATTGTGGACCATCCTTTTGGGTTCGACGCCATTTTGGATCCATGGCGATGTCAAGCAGCTGTCAAAACATTTTATTAAAAATGAATTACGGATTTGGTGTTGCCCCGCGCAAGCTTAGTCGCAGGCACCTATAAAGCCGAAACATGGACGAATGCCTAAAACCCTTGGCCACGATCATGCTCTTGAGGTCTCAGGGTAGTCACGAGCAGGCAAAGTGATGCACCTCCGACGGCTCGCAAAAGGACTGCGTGAAAGCATGAAAGCGAATCGGAAATTGACCGAGGATGTGCCGTCACGGGCTTCTGAGACTGCTTTGGTCACCGCGGAGGGGAGTTGTCCGAGGGCAGAACAATAAAGCTACGATGCGACGCAGCGTCTAGCACTAGGAACCGCAAGCCTCGCGAAGCTCCTCAGGTCCAACCAGAAGAGAGAATTGCGGGCGGAGGCTTAACTCTGAACTGCATGTTACACAATCCCCCGCTTTCGGGCGTTTCTCCGTTTTGGCCGCAAGAGAAAAAATATTGGCCGTAAGGGGCTTTGCAAGGGTCTAGCAAGTAAGAAAGCCGAAAGTGGTTCTTGACGTGACTACTGCGTGTTCTGCTCCATCAAAGCCGCTGCTGGGTCAATTTTACCTGGGCAAAGGAAGAGCATCTCTGTGCTTCCGATGGGATGATGCTACAGCTGCTGGCGTAATGCTCAAGAAATGAGCCGGTAATCTATTGCGTTGACAGGGTAAAATTTCCCTCCATTTAAAGTTGATATTCAGCTCGTTGATCCAAGCTTCGGTCATGCTGCGACGACAGATTGCCGAATGATTCACGACATACGATGGTGGTCATTCCGCTTGCTGTGGGGTCAAATGCGGGGCTCCGCTTCTCATCCTTAGGCCCACTTCCTCAGCCCTGCTCGTTTGCGCACATCGCTATTTTTGGTCCATGCATTTATGCAAAGTATGGTGTACCCTTCACTACCTTGATTCCCGACACCAAGCAGGCGTTACAGCTTTCATAGATCGGTCCGAGCATGGGCGCTGTCATTGTACTGCATCGCGCGTGAAGACCGTTTTGACAGATATTTAGCTGTCTTCTTCTAGCAAGAAGCTGAGATGCATGCTGAGGTGAAGAGATTCCCGCCACTTGGCCGTTCTCGCTTGCTGCATACACTGCAAGCTTCTGTGCATCACATCGGAGACGCAACTTAGTTCAGTACCTCTCGCCACCTTGCAGCCACACTGGGCGATTTGGCTTGAAGGATATGTGAGGGGTGCAAGACTGGGTCAGCATGGCATTCGTGCTTCCTACTCTCGCTTAAGTCGCCTCGTGGAGTCTCGGAAGCATGCTGTCCGCACTAGCGTCTTTTGTCGCTACAGGCTCGTTCTCGTTCTTGCGTGCCTGAATGCAGCGAGACGAAGCATGGACGTTGACTGTCTCGATGAGCCCCTCTAGCATCGTCTTTAGAGGCGGATGCTTCCAAGCGAGGGTAGGATCATATATATATTCTTCCTTTGGCTCTTGTCTTTGGCTTTTCTGATCCATCAAGCCCCTCGACCTTCTCTTTTGCAAAGGAAACTTCTTTCCTCTCGATCATCCAGGTGCACAACGTAACACGGCCGAATTCGCACAATCCCTCGCTTCTCCACAATGCCCATTATGCATTTCTTCGCTAAGGCAATGGGACTTGTCTCCCTGGCGCTCTCGATCGCCAACGCATCTCCTCTTCAGAAACGTGACTTTGGGCCAGTGACAGTCTACACTCCTCCAAGCAACTACACCAGCGATCGTTCTCTCTATGCTCGCTCTCTAATGCTGACTGTCAACGATGTAAGTTTAGCGTTCATCGAGATACTTGGCAACACATGTTGCTTCACAACATGTGCTGACCGTTTACTTTCTCATTCCCGCAACGACCATCCTTACTAACCTGGGCTGCGTCCAAACCTACAGAACACCGGAACGCTGCTCACGACGTGGGAGAACTACTCTGGAGGCGTGACTTGGTTCCCTATCTATCGCTCCACTGACCACGGCTACACTTGGTCATCCCTCTCTAGGGTCACCGACCAGGTCAACGGCTGGGGACTTCGATACCAGCCTTTCCTGTACGAGCTCAAGCAGAGTTTCGCAGGTTACCCCGCCGGGTCCATTCTGTTGGCCGGTAACTCGATCCCTGCTGATCTTTCCAAGACTCAGCTCGACCTTTACATCAGTACCGACAAAGGGTGAGTGTGACGTTCTGTTTCCCAAGCATGGATCGTGGACCTGTTTACGAAAGTGGAACCGCGCTGACAACTCGAAATACGACCATTTCTCGTTGCTATTGACGCTCACAGAAAGACCTGGAAGTTCCTTTCGCACATCGCTGCGGGCGGCAAGGCGGTTCCCAACAACGGCGAGACTCCAGTATGGGAGCCATTCCTCCTCGTCAACAACGGTCAATTGATTTGCTACTACTCTGACCAGCGGGATCCCAGCTACGGCCAGAAGCTTGTGCACCAGACCACTTCCGACCTCAAGAACTGGGGAGCTGTTGTCAACGATGTGACCGAATCAGCCTACTCTGCCCGCCCCGGTATGCCCGTTGTCGCTCAGATGGGCGATGGCAACTACATCATGACTTTCGAGTACGGTGGTGCTCCCGAGGGCGACTTCTCGGTGTACTACAAGATCTCGAACGATCCTTTCACTTGGGGTGACAAGCAACAGCACGTGCTCAAGGCTAACGACGGTACTGTTCCCTACTCGAGCCCCTATGTGATGTGGACACAGATCGGCTCGCAGTCCGGCGCTACCGCCAACGGTACGGTTGTCGTCAGCGCATACTCTGACACAGGACTGTACCTGAACCACGCCAACGGAGCCCCTAACGCCTGGACGCGACTTTCTGTTCCCAATGCTCCCGCAGCCTATTCGCGAGCTGTCACCAAAGGCTTCAACCCTAAGGACATTGTGATTGTGGGCGGTGGAGCACTTGGTCAGGGATCTACCAACCACGTTTCCTTCAGTGCACGAGACGTCAACGGCTGCAGCACCTGCTAAACTTTCCTCCTGGAGATGATAAGAATCGCATTTACTTCGGTGAAAAGCTCTGCGTCTCGCACCTTGTCGCATGCTTCTGCGTTACTCGGAATAGGCTGGCAATGCGGTTTTAGGCGGTACAGACTCGTGTGTCATGCCAACCTCGGATCAAAAGGAACCGGATAGCATATCATCATTATCATAGTGCGTTTGCGTTTCCAATACAAGTGGTGAAAGACCCTGACTTGCATGTCTGAATGTGGCCTTCAAATCTACTTTGCAGGTTAGCGTATAGCTGCTCGAGTTGCTCGTGGCGCTCCATGGCGCCACGCGAGATTAGGTTGTGACTCCGAACAGCATCAATGACGCACACCAGGCAAGCACAGAGTAGCCGCAACGGCGTCTGACACATCACAAGTAAGAAAGTAATGTAAATGTACAGCAGCAGCGAGCAGAGCACAGATCGTAAGAACGAGATGAGAGCGATGTTCGGGACGAAGTGCCATTCCTTGACTGCCGAAATGCCGACGGAATGAGGGATGCGATCTGATTGTGTTCCGGTCTGAGCTTGAAAGAAGTGGCTTGCGCGCGTTATTTCTTCCCATCAGCTTGCACGATGAATGTCAGCCCCAGCTCCGACATGGCGGCTTGGCAAAGAAAAGCATGTCCCAATGGGAAAGCAGGAGGATTGAGATGCAAACCCGTCATCGACTTAGTAGCCGCAGACTCACACTGGCTGTGAGAACAACAAGGAGGTTTACCCGTTTGCCGGGATCCAATCAAGCAATACGGTCCATTGATGCAAGGACTACAAACCTTGATTGGTGAGGTGTATTGCCACGAAGGTGCGTTGTAATAATTTGTAGTGAATCCGTTTGCATGCGGGACCGGATGAGCCCCGAAATTTGAAATAGCCTGCCAGGTAAATGCCCACGTCGAGGGTTGGCCGAACGCCGAACGGCTGATTTGGGTTGCATCTCGAATGCAAGCGATCCGAAAGCGAGGCGAGCGGGGATTGGATCAAAAGTGGAAACCACCGGCTACGTGTCTACTTTTAGCAACGATCTCGCTGCACCTTTTGAATTGCAAGACGGTACATTCAAGTTTTGTGTGCCGACCATGCCAGCATCCGTGACATGGCTTTGTGTAATTTCGTTTGCATCGTCCTCGCACAAGTCTCGGTCTCGGTCTTGTTCGTCGCATGTTCTGCGATCATGGGAAGAAACCGCGGTTCACAATGTTCCCTGACATCCGAAAAGAAACAGGGAAGTCGATGCTAGGCTCGTTTCCAACTTGACGGGGACTGCAAGCTGCGGCGTTTGTTGTGAGCTCTCACCCTCACCCAGAACAGTGCCGCGTCGGTCGTCGGAGTCTGAATTCGCAGAGACCATTTTGAAGAGTCCATTTCAATCAAGTCGATCCAATCGGTATGAGATTGAAAGGTGTTGTGTCTTGCCGATTCATTGTTGAGAGGCGCACGCACGAGCAAGCAAACTGATAGACTCGAGTAAGTGTTCGGTGGAGGCGAACAGGCATCAAAGTGGTAGGGAAGCAACGGATCGGATGGACTTACAAGCGAGGATCAATCAAACTCATAACGAAATTGCAGGCGAAAAGGACAGCACTTTGCCAGAGCATGTTCAATGGTACGGCGGGGTCTCACTTGCAGATTGGAGCGGCGGAGGGACACGGATGTAAAATCAGCTCAATCGACCCTGTGCCTTCTCAGGCTGGCTACGGCACGTTGCCGCCGAGTGAAGGAGTCAAAACTGCGCAGCTTATGCATGAATGCTTGATAAAGCCAATCAGCAGTGAGCAGTGGCGATGGCCGGTCAAGTTGGGTGCAGAGTCAAGTTCGAATGCTGAAGGTTGCGACAAAGTGTGAAAAGGCAATACAAAATGCTGCCGAACGCTAGCGTCGGCTTTGCAAGCGTCTAAGCAGCCCGAGTGGGACAGTGACAACCCATCAACACAGTAGACTGACAAGCCATGGCACGCTATTCAAGCGAAATAGATTGCCGCTCCGTTCATTGTGCTGCTGCCGCAATGCTCCAAGCGGGTTCTCGGCAAGGAGGTAACAAAAGGGCTTCATGTCACGACGGTCGGCTACCGCAACGTGATCTGCATCGGCTTGATCGAAATGTCAGGCTAAAGGGTGTTGACGCTCCTTGTTGCGACTATTCGGTTCCATATTTCTTTGTGCTGACCAACTGAACTGCACCAGTCCGCGCCGATATTCTCATCACTGGATATCTCCTTTCTGTTGCAATTCGGCTTCCTGGTTCGACAAGGTCATCTCGACATTCGTGATTGAGTACTTTTGGCTTTGTATCTTGTATTCCAGCTTGAGAGAATGTCAGAGTTCTGATTTGATTTGTCGGTGTTGTGGCTTGACGCAGATGGCAATCACGGATCACATCCACAGCGACAAGAGTGGTGACCGGGGAAAGTCAGATTTCGGGTCGATCCAATTTCTTGAGAAGCATCGGCTTCAAGCATGGCCCATTTCCTTCAAGCTGACACGCTTCCGACCCCGACTGGCATTGCCTGCCGTTTTCCGAAAGCAAAGGCAGATGGACAGTCTACCTGGACAAAAGCGGCATTCAAAGGCTCCTGCACGCTTTCGCCGTGCATTGCAAATTTGATTTCAAATCACACAGATTTCTGCCGTTCTAATCAGCGCCTCCGGGCTTTCGTACCAAACGTTCTCTCAAACACACTCTGAAGCACTCCATCAACTTTCCGTGCTTGCGTTCCGAATGTAAGATGTACTGTAGCGATTCCTCACATCACAGTGTATGATCAAAGGATGGCAACGATGGAAGAGTTTGAGGTTAGGACACTAACAATGGCTTTTTAAAATCGACGAGTCTTCATCCCTTTGGATGACTTGGCTCGCTTGCAATTTTCTCATGCCGGCATTCGCTTTCCGTATTCAAGGGACCAACGCATGCTTGTTTCCTGGGTCCCTGTTGGGCTTTGCATGACTGCCACAATTCATCGCTTGGCTTTCGGTCAAGTCAAGTTCGGAAGATCTTGAGCCAGCGCAGCACTCAAATCGGTCACCGTGACACAAATAGACTTGGGAGAAGCCGACTCCTGCCCTCATTTTCCATTCCCGTCTTGCACTGTGCCGTGACCATCTCGCCTGCCATTTTTGATGACCAAGCTGTTAGTCAGAGGGTACGTTTGCAGCTATATGATAGTTCAGACGAAGCTAGTTAGGTTGCCCTCACTTTCCGTGTCGCTGCCGACGGACCGAACGCAGTCCTGACATAGCCTAGTCTTAGCCTTTGGCACGGCTGTCTCTGAAACTTTACAACCAAAGCCCGCCGGGCTCCTCTTGATGTTATGACCCGTGTTTCCGGGTCCTCGCTCGCAAGCCCACTTCGAGTTTTTACGTACATGACTGTTCAGACGAGCCCACATGAACCAACGACTTCTGTTCTCCATTGTGGCTGCCGAAGAAGCCCGGTCATCCGTAGATCCTCGTCAAAGTGCATCAATCCACGGAACCGCACAGCCGCCTTCCATATGTCACGGTGACCCTTCCTCGCTAAGGCCTTTCTGGCTTGCTCGCTATCTCGCCCTCTCTCTCTTTGCCCTCGATCCGCATCCTCATGCCCACCTCAATCACCCATGATGGTTTCGTGCCTCGGTTTCTCCGCTTCTCTCCCCGAACTTGCTTGAGTGCCTGCCATCTTTGACCACAGCGTCGGTTTTGCTCGATCCGAACTTCATTGGCTCCTTCAGTCGTCACCAGCTACCGATTCCAGCCACCCATTCGGAAGAGCCGTTGGTGTCTTCCTTCATCTTGCCACCATCACTCCGTCGACTTCTTCCATTTCTCTGTCACATCCAACACTCGGAGCACGCCTAAGATCACACAGGTCAAAGCCAAACCCACTTACGGATTTATTAATAACACATCACTTTCTGCTGCGCAGCGACACTTGTTCTGTGACATCGGCAATCACCATCTTTCTGCGTACACTTCCGACCAACCATAGCAGTACCTTCACAACATCCTTTTTGGCTTTCATGACTTCTTCTCGGTGACACCAGTTGACTGTTAGCTTTCCTGCTGCCAAGCTTGTCATCGAATAGCCAACCCGTCAGCCTTGAAGAACCCGAACCCCAACCCCAGAGGTCTCCACTGCTTTCCACATCGTCGCAGGCTACTTTCATCAGCCTAGCTTTCCTCGTCGATTGCACCGCCCTCTTCCACCAAACAACAAGACAGCACGATGTCCGAGGCTAAGCCTGCCCAGAAGGGGTCGGTCCTCAGCAACATTGAAGCTTCTGCCGATGCGCCAAGTCCTCCTACAACACCGCCTAACCAAGTTCGCTCTGCTTCACCCGACGACAAGTCGCTCGTGGCAGACTCTCGAGATGGTCCCGATGCATCAATGACTGCCAAAGACGCAGAGCCCGAGGCCAAAAAGCGCAAGCGCTCGCAGCGAGCTTGCATTCGTTGCCGTGGTCAAAAGCTTAAATGTGACGGTGTCTTCCCATGTGCTAGATGTCTCAAGTTGAAGCTCGTATGCAAAGAGCCATCGGAAGCCAACGCAGGCACTCCTACCTCCATCAGGGTCAACACCGATGATCGCGATACCAAGACCAACACCGGCTCCTACGCATCCTCTGCCTCCACTCGCCCGCACTCGCAGGCGTCCAATCAGATCACAGTGAGCGGTCTGCCTTCTCACAACGCAGGACCATCCCACTATGGCTCATCCATGCCAGACGCTGCGTTCAGCGATCGATCCCGCGGCTCGAACCACATGCATGCAGCATCCCACGGCCACAACAATCATGGCAACCACCATCCATCGGATCGTTTCGGCTATTCCCTTCCAGACGCCGTGCGACGCATCGATAACCTCGAACGCACGGTGTCTCGTTTGGTGGAGCGAGTCGAAGGACGATCTGCATCCTTTGACAGCGGCGCCGCTAACTCGTTCGCAAGACCTTCCACATCCAGGTCTGCTGCCTCTCCGCAAAAGCCTGAACGAAAGCGCCCAAGAGCCGACTCGCCAGATGACTCGGACGCCGAAGTCGACGAGCTTCAAGATGGCGCTTCCGAGGCAAGCGTACCGCTTCAAGCCCTGTCCCAGCAAGATCGACGCAGCAGCCGTGATGCACTCAGTGCTGTCGAAGAGCGCTCTGCCCCCAACCGAGCCTCCAACGAGGCCATTGCACCTCTCTCAGCTTCTTCGGCTTCCGGTCCCCAGCCTGCGTCTCGACCGCACAGCAACGGTGGCCGACACCTTGCAATCAACAACCCCATCGACGCAGGTTTCATTACGATCGAGATGGGTCAGATGCTTCTCGAAGTCTTCCTCACCTACTGCCACGTCTTTGCGCCCTTCCTAGAATTGGACAACAAGACAAGCGTCGCAAGTCTGTCATCTTCAGACCCTTTCTTGCTGTCCGTCCTCCTTGCCATTGGCGCACTGTATCAGGACTCGCATGGCAAAGGCGACCCTTCCGTCCGCTCAGAGATCCACGCTGGCTTGGCCTCGTATGCTGTCAGTCAGCTCGGTTCTCAGCTGTGCAGCTCAGACCCAACTCTTGGCTCCGTTCAAGCCATTCTCTTGATCGCGTACTGGCCTCAAGCTTTCCCAGGCTCTCCCGATGAGAAAACCCTGTCTGGCTATGCGGCCCATTTGCTACAGGCCGTCGCTCGGAAGCTCCAATTGGCAGCAATTGAGGGCGATCGAGCTGCAGCCGGCATCTCGCAGCGTCTGCCAGCCATCTGGGCTTCATTACGAGCCTACGAATCGCTTGCCTCCATCGACTCTGGCAAGGGTATGGATCTCACCGAACACGATCTCATCATGTCGAAAGCGCCTCGTCCGCCACGCAGCACCATTCCAACTCCCTACCTTGTGCGAGCTGTGTCCGTCATCAAGGAACTCCAGATGTGGCTCGGCGAAGTGGCATCCAACTCGCCCTTGGCCCAACTTGAGCTGCCTCCTCCAGCGGCCAGACCCAACCTTACGCACGACTGGGACCGATTTAAATACCTTCAATCTCAGCTCTTTGACGTGGAGAAGCGCTGGTTGGCATCAGAGACGGACTGCAGTCGGCTCGAGAGGATCGTTGGTCTCGTCGACCGTTGGACATTGCAAATCTACCTCGCAGCTGTGGCGCTCAAATCCGCCGAACTAGGCCGTCCATCAAAAGCACACGGAGCCGATCGGGGTCCAGCTTACGATATGCGCTACGAGGAAGATGCAGCTAGATTCGTTGCCGCCTACAGGCACGATTTGCGTCAGGCTTGTCAGGTACTGATGGATATCTTCACCGATCCTGAAATCAGTGGTGCGCTTCTGTACGCCCCAGGATATCTTCTGCGTCGCTTTGCTCAAGTCGCAGTGGCTGCAGCGCTTTTAATCGACTTCCACGACGCCGAGTCCACTTGCGCTGCACAAGAGCTCATCTACCTCTGCAGCAAGCGCTTCGACCAGCTTGGACAGATCGACTATTCTTCATTCGCAGCACATCTCTCGTGGTTTGTCAAGTCGAGCTACGAAAAGGTCAGTGGCCGATCTACCAGAGACGAGCGCGATGCCGCTACCGAATCTTCCGCACCCCCTTCTGTTACAGGTATCGAACGTCGTCGATGGCTTGGCGGAGAATTCTTCAGCATCTTCTTCGGCGTCGGCGTGATCCAGAATGTCGGCGCCGGTGTTGCAGGCAGCGCTTTCTGATCCTCTTGACACATCTCAATTCGAAATTGACCTTGATTTTGCTGCTTTCGCAGTTCGCAAAGCATAGCCCTCACTTCACTGTATTTGTACTCGGTGTTCCACACTCATTGTCTCATTGGAATCATCACTACCATTTCATGCTCGTTCGTCTTTCGACAAGCTGCATCACACCTCACGGCAGGCGTGTGTGTATCCGCATAAAACTCAACCCGGAGCTCCGTGGATCTCCAGCGCACCAACTGAGTCGGCAATTCACAAACAATGGACGAGCAGCCGAAGTAGAGTTCTTGGCGTTTGCAACGACTCAGACCGTGAGACTGAGCATATATGCCACGACAGAGTCGGTGCCATCCCCTCATCTTCTCTTCGATCTATCTTACCTTCCAATCTTCTGTCTTTCTTCGCACACACACGCACAGTCCCCGAATCCTGCAATATGGCCCTTACGCAACCCAAAGCTGTCTACGACGCAGCCGTTATTGGTGGCGGTCCGGCAGGTCTGTCTGCAGCCCTAGCTCTCTCTCGCGTCTTACGCAGCGCCGTTATCTTCGACAGCGGATTGTATCGTAACGCCGCTTCCGATCGCATTCACAATCTCTGGGGTGGACTTGACGGATCGTTGAACTCGGAAGTGAGGGAGAAGACCCGTCAACAAATCCAGAGCTACGGAGTGGCAAAGTTTGTCTTTCAAAGAGTGGTAAGCGTTCAGAAAGTAGACAAAATATTCGAGGTCAAGACACAAGATGGGCAAGAGTTCCAGGTGACAAACGTCATTCTCGCTGGTGGCATCCGCAATATCATGCCCCCTCTCCCTGGTCTGCAAGAAGCGTGGGATGCAGGTCTAGGCATTCACTGCATGTGAGTTACACACACCGCATTTTGCCTCCGGTATATGTAACAAGGCGACGAGCTGACTCCACACCTTTTTCCTTCCTCAGGTTCTGTCACGGCTTTGAATACAAGGACAAGCGCCTAGCAGTGGTGTCCTTGACTGCTGGAGGCCTCCACGGAGCCTTGGGCATGCAGAATCTCACGGCAAATGTTTCTCTCATCACTAATTTGCCCGCTGATCAATTTGCAGAGGATGCTCCTCTTCTCGCTGCACAAGCTGACAGGATTGGTTTGCCATTGCGAGAAGGAGTTGTTGATTATGTTTTGATTGTTCGCAATGGAGCAGCAGGAGGCCAGGTAACAGGCCTGACAATTCACTTCAAGGATGGCAAGGACGAGGAGTATGACGGCTTCATCGTAGCACCTGCCTGCGAGCCCAGCAATCACCTCGCGCCTCTGCTTGAACAATTGGGCATACCTGTTCAGAAAGTTGCCAATCCTAATGTACCAGATTTGTACATTGTCACGTCTGCCAATCAGCTGGGTCGATTCTCTGCTCCAAGCGGCCCCTCAACAGGCAAAGACGCCGAAGAGGGTGTAGAGCGATGGCATGGTATCAGCGTTGCAGGTGACATCACGCTGATGCCTTCAGCGGCTGATATTGCTGCCAATTCCGGAAATATGGCTGGTGCGGGCGTTCACTTTGCCCTCGCTCAAGCCAGCATTGCCCAGCGCCGCTAAAGCATGATTATGCTGGACCCAATTGGACACGAACCTGCGGTGGCAACTGTTGGAGAGCCGTAGTCCAAATCTCACAAACAACAGCAGAGACGAGACTGCTGGATCCTTGTGCTTGCCTTGGAACTAAGTATCTTTCCGATGCAACGTCATTCACATACTACCAATGTATCTATGGTACTTCAACTTATATTTTTGAGTCTCCGGTGGCACTAGAGCGGTTTGGCGCCGCATGTTGTATCAATGGGATGGATTTGTGAGTGAATCTGTCCATGTAAAGGGACAACCCTTTCACTCCCACACCGTACAACAATCTTATTGGAAACTGTTGACGATATTGGGCCTAAGATAATGTCGACGGTTGCCTCGACTAATGGTGCTAGCGTTTGTCAAAGACAATCTTTGAGTAGCTAATTTGTTAAAGGCCTCACAACATTTGATTGTGGCGTAGAGCTGACCTAGGTGAGATTCCTGAGCAGATACAATCCGTTTGAGTCGAGGACAAAGTAACGCTAGCACAGCAGGGTTTGAGAAGGGATTACCACCAACAGTAAGACATTTGTGTGAGAGGTAAAAGGTCACAAGGCAGACTTAGCTATACTGTAATGTTGGATATATTTTGATTGTTTTGTTAAGTGATGGACGTGGCTACAACGTTCCATATATACTAAACAACAGTGCTAAAGGTCTTAACAAATGTGTGTGACGGTGTTTCCAAGGCTGTTGGAAGGCTGGTTTCTCTTTCTGAGGCGCGCCTGGTCCCTTGGGAGACGGTCCAGCTAGAGATTCAAGACGGTCCCAATTCAAATTGGACACGCGCTTGTATTTACCTGGCAGACG
>MAIP01000070.1:0-103119 GCA_001736125.1 Pseudozyma tsukubaensis | reverse complement strand
CGATTGAAAAAAAAAAAAAAAAAAAAAAAGAGTGGCACACCGATAATTCAGACGGCTAATCGGTCACTTTCAATCGGCAAAACCCAGGAGCGTGAAATTTCGACAAAGCTGCACATCCTTTGCAACAGCGTAGCGTCGTGCAAGCCACATTCAAGGCAGAAAGCCTGCACGTGTCTTTCGAGCTTGGAACAGTCTATGGTGGACGAAGTTATCCGCGGAAAGAGGGCAGGACATTGCGCTGTGGTCGCCAAAGAAAATTCGAAACACCATTCCCGCGCTTTGGTACGCACACTCTTCTATCAAACATTTCCCCCACGCTCTGCAGTAGCACGAGTTTCGGGGCTGCAAATTTCAAGGACTGTGCTTTGCAGCGGGCATCATCCATCATAGCTCAGCTGAAAGAAGGAAGAGAGGTCTGAGGACGACGAAGTGGCGTTTTGCGCGGATGTGACATCAGACAATGATGAAAGAGACCGACGGCTGCGAGCTGTACGTACGCCGCAGCCTATTTTGTTACGACTGCCGAAGCAGTCACTGAATGAAGGCAGAAAGCTGAACAACGACGGCGCAAAAGCTTGTTGCGGCTGAGTTGCCGTCACTCAAGCTCTTCCCAGGTTACTGGTTTTTGGCACTCGCTTAGCCCCGCTTGCATATGCATTTGCATCAATGTCAAATTTATCTGGTCTGGCGTGAGACAGATGGAAGACAACCAGCTGCCGGAGGCCTGCATGTCGACGCCGTTACGAGCAATTTTATGGCAAGCGAAGACAACCTCTCCGAAGCACCGCCCATGGGTAGGGTATCGTCTCCTGACCGGTCCAGGTAGCCAAAGCGAATCGGCTTGTATTGCCGTGCTTGCGTGATGTACAATGGTGTATGACCTGCACTCGGGTTTCGGTAGTGCGGAAACCAATGAAAGAAAAGTGGGTTGGTTGGCAAGGTCGAACGTCGAGAGTTCGACCAACAACCGTGCATGCTGCTACGAGCTTATCAGTCCTATGACAATGAAAATGTGTGGGCTGCTTGAAGAAAGCAAAGTGGGTCAATTCGAGACCGGCAGTGATCGGCCTGATGCGAACGGTTCTTATCATGCGAACATGCTCAAGGTCATGCTTCCGAGTCAAACAGAAACGTGATCGGCGGCCGATATGAGCGGCAACGGCGTCTGATCAACCGGTCGGCTGTCGGACAAAGTTGCACCAGCAAACGCTGACGAGAAAGGGTCAAGCGAAGGTCACTGATCCTGACACACCCTTGCTGTTGCAATCAAAGTGATGAGTTTCGGCTGTTGAAGAACTCAGAGGCACCACCGAACCTTGTTCTCGATATGACGTTCGGATCTCGCCGCAGAAGCAAGCACCTTGTGATCACTGCCCTTTCAATGCGTGTATGACGACCAAGCAGTTCCAGTCTATTTTGTCGTCGGTGTCGTCGTGGTCCGATTCACACGCTTCGTCCCTGTCCCTGCTTGGACCTGCATCTCGCGCCCCCGCAACACTGCATCATGCAGCTCGAATCACAATCAACCAATTGAAACAAAAAGAAATATTTAAAAAAAACAAGGCTAGAATTCCGCCAAATTTCCGAAAGAGCAGGTGTGTGGCAAGTGTTGGCGTGTGCCTGATTTTGATTAGTCTGCTTTTGCTGCCAGGTCCTTTCTTCGGGACCATTGTATTCTGTCGTGCAGCAGAGGGCGTCTTTTGTCCTTTTGGTTGTTTGGCGCCCTCATTCTGATGGTCCTTCTGCTTTCTTTTTATTTGATTTCTTTTGCCACGAGGCTATACTGTGGGAAAGGGGAGCGGGAGCTCCTTGCGTCTCGATCTGTGTTCCTTGACGCCAACAAATTTTTACCATTTATCGGACCCCCTTGCCACTCGATTCATATCGACGTCAAAAGTGAGCCATCATGCTGTACGATAGCTCCCTCATGCGATGTTGAGAGCTGTCGGGAACCCCTGGACGATGTGGTGGTTCGATGCAGGGCGAGAGGTCCCGTTCAGGACCTGCGTTCGTATTTGATCCTGATGCGCTTGCAATGAGGTCCAAGCGCTCCAGCATCGGTCGAACTTGAACAATCCTTCTTCCGTCGCATTGTCTTTGATCCAATCAAACCTTGTTGGAATGTGTCGAAGGATCGCTCCGCCCACTGATCGATGGACCAGATAGCGGTACGGCTCGTACTCAGAGAGACAAGCTTCTTGGGGTTGGATCAAGGAATCGCGGCAGATCTGCAATATGACCCGACCCGAAGTTGAGGCAACCATCCTTTCTTTTGCTCCATCCGGCATCCTTTCGGTGATAGCTTCCCGGTCGACTCTCGTCCGCTCACCCGGAAGACTCGAGCTTGGCTAGGTCGGCTCGACCGGCAGTTGTAACTCATGCTTGGTTGTTTGCTGTACGACCATCTGGTTGTAATCGAGCTTCCGTATCCCGCATAATGTGCAGCTTGGTTGCAAACACGTTGAGAGAGGTGGGTGATTTGCTCATTTATTGTTTCCGAAGCCGTAGCCACGGTGTAAGAACACGGCTACTTGGCGAAGGCCAGCCCGTGTGCAAGGTGGCACCGCGGACCAAATGGGCTGTATGCAGCACGAGGTGATATGGGGCGTCGATTGACTAGTGCCACGAGAGCGGGCAAGAGTGGCAGCTTGGACCGCGCCAACACACACTAGTCGTTTTTCGAAGATGGTGTCTCGTTCCTGATCATCACACCGACCACCACACAAGCATTCATACGCTAGCGCAAACGTCAAGCGCCGCTGTCAGGGATGGCCAGCATAGATATCAATATGAGGGCGGACCTGGAAAAAGTCTTGGTCATTGTGCACTTTCTCTCAGAACCCCTTGCTGCTATATGATCATGGATGAGGCAAGGGAGAGGGTTGGAGTCAAGCCAATAGCAATATGTTTCATCTCCGACCAGGAGCCTTTTTTAACGATAAATATGAAAATAAAAAGGAGCTGTCAGTGTGAAGTGTGTCTCGACTCTGCGAACCGCATCTAATCGACCGTCAAATTGCCTTCAGGTGGTCAGGTCTGAATTTATTTTAATTCGACACCTAAAGTCTTTCCTTCTCCGCTGCTTAGCCAAGTGCGGGCCGTCTTTTTTAATTTCCTGCAAAAAAAGGAAATATTCTTTCCGGCTGTGTTGGTTTCCGCTGGCGTTGTGCATTGCTGCAGCGTTGCCATCTTGTGTAAAACGCCTCAATTTTCCTGCTTCCCACACTTGGTTTGCTTGTGCATCATCTCTTGTCCTCCTCTTCTGCCGCTCTCTCAAATTGAGGCTTTTGCAAACGACACCAAAAAGCCACTTGAAGCAGAGTCCAGCCAGCCAGCCAGCCAGCCAGTCAGCCAGTCAGCCATTCAAGGTGTCAATCTGTCTCAGTCTATGTGTCTCTCTCTCTCTCTCTGTTCCTCTTCCTCGCACAGTGTGTGACTCTCCGACAGCGGCTAAGCTATTTTGCTGCTCCGTCCCAAATCCTTTCCGGCGTATTGGTTCTTTCAGGCAGTCATTGTGAACGGCAGCAGCGGAGTGATAGAAGCAGCAGCAGCAGAAGCACCACTGAAGTGGGAGAAAAGCGGACTTGACTCCAACACCATCATTCTGCGATTTGCAGGCTCCTTTGCCTTTTGCCCTTTCGATCTAGCCGACCTGTGTCACTCTCTTTCTTGTCCTCGCCTCTGCTAAGACGTTCTATCTACATAAGACTTCTGTGGATCAGCCGCTGCCACTGCATCGAATCCCCCCTTCCCTCCCTCCTCACCTTAACCTCGTGTCACTCCCTCCCTAACCTCCTCCTCCTCCTTTGAACCCATAGCTGCCATCGTCGACTCTCTGCTTGCATTCTCTCCACCACACCATCATTGTTCGTCTTCAGTCTCGCCATCGTCGCTGCGTTCCGTTTTGCCTGCTTCACCCGGACACCCACAGCGACCATCTCCTACAGCGCCCACTACAACCGCACTGCATCACTTGTCTCAGTGCTCTAGATCGCTAGATTATTCCCTCTAGAGGGCCACTATCAGCTAGCTTCTCTCAGCTTCGCTGTGTCTCGTCTTCAGACGCTCCGATATCTCACCGTCTGTCTGTTGGCTACGGAAAGGCAGTTTCCGTGGTCAAATCGGGCAGCGCCCTGCATATAGGCACCATGGACGGACTTCACCATCTCGTTCCTCGAGGTCTCTACCAGGAGCCAGTACTCCCTTCCAGCCTCGATCAACATAGTGAGCATTCAGTCGCTTCCATGCTGGCAAATCACAGCCTCCCTGCAACTCATTGCCTCTTGTACGTGCATACTAACCTTTGGACTCTTCTTCCTCGACCTTGCACACAGACCTCACTGCCGTGGCTGAATACTATGTCACTCACCGCATTCCACAGCGCTTCAACCCTGGAATCGTTGTGGCTTCCATCGCTGTCGCCGCCCTTGGTTCCTACTCGACCCTCCTCGTTCTCGGTAAGCGTACCTCGAACAAGGGTAAGAAGAACATCCTCCTTCTCTCGCTCGCTGCTACCACCATGGCTTCCGTCGGTATCTGGGGTATGCACTTCATCGGTATGCACATGAGTCTTCGTCCCGTCGCTGGCCTCAACTGGTACATCAAAGTCGACCCCGGCTTCACCGTCCTCAGTCTCTTCGTCCCCATCATCGCCCTTCACGCCGCTTTCTTCATCGTCGACGCCGCCATCGCCTTCAGCTTCATCCGCACAACCATCAGTGGTATTCTGACCGGTCTCATTGTCAGTCTCATGCACTACTCGGCCTCGCTCAAGACCAACTATGCCGTCAGCTACAGCCCTACCCTCGTCACCATCTCCATCGTCGTCGCTTGTGTCGCTTCCACCGTCGCGCTCACTGGCTTCTTCAAGTTCCGAGCTCAATGGGAGGACTCGTGGTGGAAGCGAATGCTCTGTGCCTTTGTCCTTGCTGCCGCTGTGTCCGGTATGCACTACATTGGTGTCTGGGGTACTAGCTACAAGGTCAAGGCTTCCACTGTCACTGGTGCCAACGAAGTCAGCTTGCTCACTGGTCGTCAGCGCAACAATGTGCTCGTCATCGCCATTGGCTGCATGTGCTTCGTCATCATCTGCTTCTCCATCTTCATCGCCGTTTCCGACATGCTCATCGTGCGTGACGCTCGTCGCAAGTCCAAGAAGGTCGTCGTCTGCTCGGCTACTTTCGACAAGCAGGGTCGTCTTCTCGTCAAGCCTGACGGTACCATGCCTTTGATGATCATCGAGACCGACGTCAACACGCGTGATATCCTCGACGCCCTCGACAACCGACAGCCCACCTTCCAGTGGCTCTACTCGCTCTCGTGGGACTGGGCCATCATGTCGCCTTGGCTCCGCTCCATCACTTCGCGCTTCGCCGCTGAAACGCAAAACGCTCAGCGCAAAGAATCTCACTGGAAGAACCGTGGCAAGAAGATCATCGCACAGGGACGTCGCAGTCTCGACATGGGCGAGAACCGCGGCAAGGGCCCCCAGAGCCTTGCTGACTTCCGTGACCGCTTCATCGACGCTGCTTTCCACCTCGCCCACGAGCTCGACATTCCCTTCGAGGAGATCGGAGTGCTTTACGACCACGTTCTCCCTACCGGTACCCGAAGGAATGGCAACATGGCCTCGGCCATCCCCGACAAGTTCACTCCTGCGCGTCAATTCGCTGACGACGAGAGCTCCATCAACGGCCCCGTCCCCAGTATCTTTGGTGATGGCAACGACCAGGAGGAAGGAGCCATGCTTTTCCTTGTTCGTGAGCTTCCCAACTCGGCTGCTTCCACCGAGCGATTCCGCCAGATGGGTTACCGCATGACCGAGACCCGCTTCCTCGCCGGTGTCCTTGCCGACCGTGTCGCCGTCCAGAAGGAGGAGATGGAGCCTTTGCTCGACTCGCTCAAGGTCTACGCCAAGCGTGGTACTCGCCCTGTTGTCCAGCCTGGAGGTGTCTACTGTGGTCTCTTCGGTGTCCGCGCTTCTACCAGCAAGGAAGGCGGTCTCGATGTGTTGGTCTACAACTTTGCTCGCCACCAGATCCCCGCCTACCGCTTGCCGGATGTCCAATGCATTACTCCGGAGATGAAGACTTTCCTCGGCTCGCTCGATCAAGCTACCATGGAAGATGCCATGAAGGTTTGCGAGCGCGAGTCCATCCGCTCCGGTGAACGACGCAAGTACCTCCAGTCGATCTCTTCCGTCAATGTCGCTGACAACCACGACAACGAAGCCGAGCAGGAAGCTGTCGAGCTCATGATCCAGTTCCAGACGGCGCTCTTCATCGCGCTCGATGCCTTGCACAACTCGGTTCGCTTCTACCCCAAGATCTGCCAGACCGCTCGTATCAGCGCCGAGGTGCTTGAAGTACCTTCGAGCTTGGACGACTCGACTGCGCCTGCCGAGATGATCTTGGTTCAGGCTGTTTTGCCCGAGTCGCGCGCCGCTATGCCTACTTCGTACTCTGCTTCCGAGGGTCAGCACGTTGTATCGGACGTCGTGCCTACCGACAAGCCTAGTGCAGCTACTCCTTTCGTCTTTGTGCCTTACACGCTCTTCTCCAAGTCGCAGATGATGCTTTTGAGGGGAAGACAGGCGGATGACTTTGAGCACGAGGTCATTCTCGAGATGCGCAGGCGATACCCCTCTTCGCTCCAGGCCGAGGCCGAGGAGAAGGGACTGTTCGAGCCCATGCAGACACAGCAGCGTATCAGCCACAAGGAATCGTTCATCGCTTCCGCCGGTCGATTCACCAAGACGTACGCAGGAAGCGATGATGATGACAAGCTCGAGACCTCGTCCAAGTTCAGCGACGACAACAACCCTGCCTCTCCCATCACGAACAAGGTCAACCTGTTGCCAAGTGGTAAGAGGTGGGGCAACGGCAATGTTCGCAGGGGATCACGAGAGGATGGATACGACTACGACCAGCCCACTGGAGCAAGTCTTTCGCCTGGTCGCCGTCAGTCTGTCACCTCTTCGAGGTCGAGGGCTACCAACGAGGATCATGAGATGCGTCAACTCAACAACGATGGTACGCTCTCGCGTGGCGATTCCATGTCTCGTGGCTCGGTGTCTGCTTCCAACAATGGTAACGGCTCGCTTGGTATCCGACGCTTTATTCAGGGTCAGCACGGTCAGGAAGCAAGCAACCCTTCTGCGCAATACGTCCACCCCGTTGACGATGCCATTACTGAAGAAGGACGCGACACCGATCTTCGCAGCCTTTCGTCCTCGATCGGCCCTACAGAGAAGGAGACTTCGTACCCGATGCCCCCCACCTCTGTTTCGCCATCTACCAACAGCAACATTCGCACACCCACTGAAGCATCCGCATCCGCATCCGCCTTCGGCACGCAATCTCAATCCCAATCCCAGCGTCAGGGCCCACGCCCATCCACCGCACCAGCGAACAACATTCGCAGCCGCGATCTCAACTTCCTCCGCCCTTCCTCGTCGGGCACAGGCCAACAACAACAGCAGGGTTTGAGAGCCATGCCAACGAGTCAACGTCAACGCCGCAATCGTACAGCAGCGGCAGCGGCGGCTTCGACGAGCAACGTTCACGACGAAGGAAGTCTGTTGGCGAGGCTGCAGAGCGATGGATGGCACACGAGGCAGATTCAGTCGCTGGAGAGGAGTCCTGCTGGCACAGCGTTGTTGGGTGTTGACTTTTAAGGCCTAAGCCAAAGTAGAAGACCAAGAAGAAGTCTTATTGTTATAGTCACCGTCTTTTCCCGCAGTGTTTAGCATCTGAGCAACAGTATAAGTCTTTTAAGAAATCTGTCACTTTCTTTATTCGCATCGATATGCTCTTAGTGTGTGTGTGCAGATTGAACTGAGGTGTTTAGCAATGGTTTGAGCCGACATCGTTTTGTGAGCGCCGAGCTTGAACGTGTGAGACACCGAGAGGATGAGGGAAGGTGTTGAAAGTGGAGGCTTTGGCGGGCGGCATTTTCGGCTGCACGAGCGCGCGTTTACCGAAGAAACGGTTGAATACTTACCTTCTCATTCAACCAACGCACACGCAAGCTCCATTCTCACTTTTGGGACATCAAGATGTCGTCAAGATCACTACTCAAGTCTACTGTGGTGGCTGGGCAGGCCGCAGCAGCAAGTGCGAGTGGCGCGCGAGCAACACGCCTCGCGATCGCTTCAACGCAGCGTCTTGCCAAGGTGCGATGCATTGCAAGTCAGGCGAGCGCAACGCCGTTATCGTCCGCACAGACTTCGTCCTACGCTTCGACAAGCAGTAGCGGAAAACGTAACGAAGAAGGGTCAGGCTCTTCAGAGTCCCCCCACGTTGCGACTTTGATCTTGCTTGATTCGTTACCGAATGTCCCACAGTATGGTTTCTCGAGGCAAGCCTACCTCCGCTCCTCCCCTTCAGCAGTAGCGATCGACCCCGGAGAAGCGCTCAAGAGGCTTCGCACCATCGACACGCTCTTCCCAGGGCCACCTTCGGCATTCGACACAGCCCTCTTCACTGCTTGGAATAACGCCTGCGATCTCGCTACCGTTCACGACCTCCCCCTCGAACGCGTTATTGAGACCTTACGATCGGGTTTACCTCTCACAAGTGCAGATGAGGCCGTCGGAAAGCCGGTGCGAATGCAACAAAGTCTCTCGAAAACAGAAGAATCTACCGCCCTTGCCAAAGTTTCAGAGCTGATCGAGTCTCGTCTCCGTCACACATGGTCGATCCGTACCCACCTCCAAGCCGGCCTAATTTCCCTCTCCACCGCCTCTCCCACAACTTCGACACTCCATTCGATCTTCCCGCACCAAACCATCTTACCTAACCTCCCCAACCCAACCCCTTTCCTGACGCTTTCACGAAGCTTTGTCGATCTAGCACTAACAGACCCTTCCGCCCAAAAACGAACGGGTTGGATAGACGCAGATGACACAGAATGGTACACCATCCGCACCCGCCTCACCACCGCCTACGCCGCTGCAACACTCCACATTGCAAGCACCAAATCCCCACATTTCCAAGACACCCAAGCACTGCTCAAAAGGATCGTAAACGGAAGAGAATCAGGTCTCGTAGCTACGGTACAAGGGGCAAGGCGAAGCGGTGGAGAGTGGATAAAGTGGGGTGGGAGGGGTTGGTTGGGTGTTTTCAGGAGTTTGGGGTTGTAGGCGTGCAGCAATGTGATCATGACTGTTATGCTCGATGATGTGAAGGCTTGGATGTGTGCGGATGTCAGCAATACAAAGACGGTGCGTCTCAGACGGTTACCAATAACTACAGATACCTTTAGCAGCGCCTACGAAACATCAGAGCTCCCACTTCGCAGCTGCAGTCGACAACAGCGAAGATGGTGCTGCCGTGCTTCACTAGCATGTGAGAAACCAGTGCTCCCAACACAAAAATCCTTTGAGCGCTAACCAAGTATGCTGCTCAGCGATGAGAATGAGTCCAAGCTTGGTGAATTGTGCCAGATCTGAAGACAGTCAAAATGGCGGAGATGTTAGCGACTGGGCGGTAGTGCACCCTTGACAAGTGCATTGGCATTCATTCTTTCAACCACATTTCCTGAACATGGCGAGGCCTGTTACAGAGCCAAACATACACAGATATTGAGAGGGGAAAAACAAACATGGATCTGCTAGACTTGCAAAAAGAATGGATAACAAGTACAAAGGGAGCTATGATGTTGAGGAGATGCAAGGCTTGAAGCTTGCATTTGATGGCTACAATTTTTCTACCTCATTGTCAATCTTGCACAGAAAGCACAATGTGACAGTCCTGTTGAAGTGCATGTTGGCTCCAAAAAGAATGTAGCATTTTATCTGTGGCAAACAGCCTTCATTGCCAAAGTCTCCAAGTAATGCTCAAATCACCCAAAGTAGAGTTGAAAAGTTCACACTGTCCCAAACATACACACAGCAAATCAAAAGACAATTGGATACAAACTTGAAAGTACAAGAGAAGAGCAAGGCAAGGAACTACATGGTCATATTGCAAGGCATATGGCCTTTGAAGCAGCAATAGCACTTCTTTGGATTGGACAAAGGCTTGATGCTTTTGTACAGGATGCACCTATGACCCAGCCTTCTGCAATGCAAGCATGGTTGGCTCGCCTGTGGTACCTCCTCGACTTCATCGTCTGTATCATCATTGCTGACTGTGATGGGTGTTTCTTCCCTGGTCAAATCCACCGTTTCCTCCCAAGTGAGATCAATGGGCCTGTGTTCCTGGGACCCTGGCTCCATCTCTTCATCCTCCGACTCTTCCTCCTCCTCCATGTCTTCCGCCCTAGAAGCTTGCTCTGTTTCCGTGTCCAAACCACCTCCTTCCGTCTCTGAGTTGGACAGATGCTACTCTGATCCTGGCTGTAATTGATTGATATCCAAAAGAAGCTGCTCCTGGTCTGTGTCCAACAACATTGAGTTGGCATCCAAGTCGGGACGCAGATGGTCTGTTTGAGCTGCATCTTGGTCGGAGTCTGGGGCAAGCTGGTTGTATTCAAGGTCCATAATGTCATCATCTTCCTCCATCTTCACCAAGGTCTCCAAATTGCCAAGGTAGTGACAGTCAGGGTCTTCCACGTCTTCCATGTCTGGCAGCAAAATTGTGGGGTTTTTGGGTTGTTGGTCAGTGACAATCCTCCAATCTTCCTGATCCACAAGTTTGTTGACTGAAACTACCACCTTGTCCTTGATCTTGCAATGAAAGCACTTGAGATTGGTCTGCTTAAGGTGGGATCGGTGAAAGAATTTGGTGGTGGAGAGGTAGTCAACTTGGCAGTACAGGCATTTGGTTTGTCTTAATGTTGAGTGGCTGGCATTAGCGCCACCAGTGGTTTTGCATGAAGGGCAGCATTCATAGCAAATTGGGCGGCTTCTTTCCAGACCAAGCCTGTCGTGCTTTTTGCATTCTTTCCAGGGGAACTAGTTTCAAGCTTTGGCTGTGTTGCAGTACCAACATGTGATGGTGTGGCTGAATGAGCTTGTGTTTGGCCCTTGAGAACCTCTGACCATCTGTTCTGAGCTGCTTGCCAGGTTTGGACCCCCTTATCAACCTGTATAGCTGGCACGACCACCTCTATAATCCTCTGCCTGACCTCCTCCCTGATGACCACCTCCCCAACCTCCCCCTTGGCCTCTTGCTCTGCAACCACCACCACAGCCACAACCATCTCCTCAACCTCTGCCACAGCTATTGCTACCTTGATTGAAACCGTCTGCTAAGCTTTTAGTTGTAGAGCTTGCTCCTTGTGAATGTCAGGATGACATGGCTTTGTGGCAGGTGCTGGAAATGTCAAGATAGACTGTGTGATACAGTTTCAGGAAGAAAAAATAAATTCACATTTGCCTCAGACCTGCCTGACAAATTAGCTTTCCTCTCAAGCTTCAGTGAGACCTAGGTCTGAATTCCTGAAATTCCACATTCAATACAGAGCAATGCCTCACTGGCTGTTTGGTGTGACCTGTGCCTTTGCATTGCTTTGTGATGTTGAGGATTCATTTGACTATTGATTGACAAAGTGAAATTTGCAGCAGGAAAGGGCTGCAATCTGCTCTTATTTGCTCTTTGTTGTAACACCCACACACAACAAAGATGCAGTTCTGTAAACAATGGCATGCACAAGGTTCAATATAGTCACACAACTCTTTTCCAACCTCCATTTGCTTGTCAGAACAAGTCACTGACACAAAAGTTGAATGACTTGGCAAAACAGGCGGCCTACCAAAACGGAACATGCTGACAGTGAAACAAGTCACCTTGTATGATGGTGTCGAGAAAACCGACATGAACGCAAATGTCTATGTCATTGAAGTGTGTGGTAATGAGGAATTAGCGAATGCGTACAAGGAAAGTAGCACGCACCGGTCTATGATCGCTGAACTTGATATCCGGCACCGACTCGTAAGACTGAAGTATAACGCCTTGACGTCTTTGTTTCTCCGCCTGCCTCTCCCTTTCTCCGTCGTCCTCTGCATTCTCTTCCGCTCCATCTACGGTAGCCGACTCCACCTCTTCCTCCTCCGTAGGCCACTCCTGCGTCACAGCCCACAGAACCCGATCGGTCCATGCAGGGACCCTCATCTTCTCACTTGTATCGTACCTATCTGTCCCCTTATCGAACTTGTACGTGGGAGCAAAGTCGATGGTGCCCTCCTCAAAGTCGTCGAATAGCGAGCCGCTGGTACGGAGACTTTCGAGTTGGTCGTATCGATGGAGGATGGGGTATTGACGAGAGCGGATCAGGCGATGTGCTTCGGAATGGGAAATATCGAGCCGGAAGTTGAGGTCTCCGAGGTTGATGATGATGTCGTGCGCCATGATGGGGTGCTCGATGTGAGTTGATGGGGAGGTGGAGCGGGAGATGACTTCGTCGGATGGTGGGTCGTGAGTGTGCGGACGCCAGAAAGAGGTGATGTCCACGTGAGAGCTGTCATCGGCGTTGGCGTGTTTGGTGGCGGTATCAGTAACAAGCATGTTTGTGCTGGCGCTGCCTTCCTCGGGAGCAGTGATGACTGAGGCGGCCTCTCCAGTCTTCGCATCCTCAGGAGACCCATTTGCTTTCAGCTCGCCTTTAATCTGGACCGAATTGTCCGAACGCTCCTCTCTATTAGCAGATGCCTCCTGCTCAGCATCCTGCGTCGTCTTGAACGGGTTCGGTCGCTCCCCTGTCGAGGCTTCATCATCTTCACCTTCCCCGTTTACATTCGTTGCTTGCGCTGGCGTCTCCCAAAAGTCTTCCATCTGGGGCCTCGTAATCCTGAACCGCAATCGCTTGTAAATCTCGCTCCAATCCCAACACCTCCTCTCCATGGCCTGCAACCCTTCATAAGCCGACAGATGCGCATTGACGAAACATATTGTCCTCTCGCCCAACTTCAGTCTCACCGCTACAGCACCTTTGTTCGCTACAAACCCACCCAACCCCACACCTACGCTCGCCGTAGCCACCTCGGAGATCGAATCGTCCAAACTTGTCCGAGCGAAGACCATGATCATCAGCCCCACGAGCTGTTTCGATGCAATCTTGTGATATCGATCCGCCCGTCTGCCAAGTGCTTGGGTGATTGCACGTGACCAGGCTTCCTCTCTAGCGGGAGAGTAGTAGAGGTACGCACCTCCAGAGGTGTCAAATTCTTGAAAACCGGTGACGATGATGTCAGGGTCTTCCTCAGCGCGAAGCCACTTTTTGAGACCAATGATGCCAGGGATATCGTCTTGTGGCCAGTGACCATTCACATTGAAGGTGCCGACAGAGATGCGGATGTCGTCGGCTGCTGGAGAAGTAGGTCGTGGGACTGCTTGAGGGGTTGAACCGCTGGGTAGGAAGGCGCTTGATGAGAAGCGTGAGAAGATGGGTGTCTCGAGATGAGGGGTGGCGCCGGCATGCTCAGCATGGTGGTGTGCGCCATAATGTGAGTGAGAGCGTATGTCGTCCGTGTAAGCGTTCATCCAATGATGCGTCGTGTTGGCTGAGAAAGCGTTCTCCTGAGCTACTTTGAGCAGGTCCTTGAGCACGCTCAAAAAGTCCTTCAGCCCACGAACATCGCTCGTTATTCCAATTGCCGTCTGACTGCCATGCGAAAGGGTGAACTTGAGAGCAGCATTGGAGTTGTCCAGCTTATCTTGCGCAAATAGCTCAGGTACAACGCTTTCCAACAGAGAATGAATCTTTGGCAGGCTCTGCGGCAGACTCGACAAGCCCAGAGTGGTTGCTGCTGGTGGATGGTTGCGAGGTGTTGCAGCAGAAGCAGTCAAGCCTTGCTGTGGTTCGATTTCGATCTTGAGATCAGGTAGGATCGGAATGACGCTGAGCAATGCCGCTGTGTTCGGATCCTTCCGCCTTGGCTTGATTACGAGAACGCAAGACTGCTCTACTCCGAAAGAGACGTTTGAGACAATGACAAAAATGTGTTGCGTGTGGGGCGGATGTGCCGAGATTGCATCGCTACTGCTACTGGCTGTCGTCTGCTGATGTGTTGAGGATGCTGCTGGATCATAAGTGACAAGAGCGAGTTTCGGATGCTCATCCGGCGTGAGAATGGTCGATGCCAAGAGGTACGGATCTGCCGACGTTGACATAGTGGCTGTCCTCGGTGATGGTCGAAAGGATGTCTATCGGCGAGCCTGAGTCGGCTTCTCCGCCACGATGATAGATGCCTGTACAGGCGTGTGGGTGTGTGATGGTGTGATGATGGGATGCACTAACCTGCAGTCTGACCCTGAGTTGTGCTATCACGCTCGTATCGAGCCTTGCTGAAACACACACACAGACTCACCGCCCTGTGTGCTGTCCTGTGCCATGTGGAGGGACGTGCCCAAAAAAGTCGCCGCGTCTCGAAGAAGCAAAAGAACACGCATGAAATCCGCTGCTCAGCACGCCGAGCATGAGCCATCCCAGTCGCGTTGATCTAGTTTGTATCAATCTTTGAAACCAACACCATCTCGTCTCGTCGCATCATTCTCACCAGCAGAGGTCATTTGACTCACAGACAAAACAATCCCAGCAATGCGCTGATACATATCAATGCCATCTCAAAGGGCGACCTTCTCACGAGTCAGCTAGATCATACCACAGCATGGATCGACCAGTCGCTGCTCGGGGCGCCAACGAGCCTTTGGCGGCGGTCGACGCAGCTCATCGTCACAAGTCGCATCAGCAGCATCAGAACAACTATCATTATGAGCCACCAAATATTGCGTCTGGCAGCGCCTCACCTCACGCCTTGCAATCCGAGGGAGCCTCGTACAAAGATCTCAAAGAGGCGTGGATCGCGGATCAGACCGGCAGCTCAATACACCTCATCAACATCCTCGGACTCGTCATGCTTTCGACATACGCAATATGGGCAGTGTTGAGGGCCAAGCGCATCCGCTTTGTCCGATCACAGCACCGACGCCAGCCACATGAGCTCAGGAACTCCATCCTGACCGCGGTCTTTACCATGGCCAGCAAGGTGTCTGACTGGCAGCTCGAGTTCCTCATCCTCATCGTTCCAGCAGTGTGCGCGCACACGGTACTCGCCTCGCACTTGATCCTCACCAACTTCGCTCTCATTACAACGATAGCGTTCCTGATACTCGCAGGTCCACCCATGTCAAACGCCATCGAAAAGATGCAGGATAAGAAGCAGAAGGTGCATTGGTCGAAGAAGCACTCGGACGACGAAGACGAAAACGGCGACGACGATATCGCAGCGAGTCCGTCCAAACCAAAAGCCAACAGAATTGCCGCAGAGGCAGAGCTGCCCTTTCGTGTCTCGATCGACTCGGCAGCCGATGCAGCACACGCTGCTGCCGCTCCGCCCAACTTCTACGATGGGCCCGGATCCTTCAGCTCGTCATATCGCTCAGATGCAGACCTATCCGTCGACACAAACATCAGCACAGCTCCGCAAAGTCCGCATCTCAACTCAGCAAACTCTGCGTTCCCATCACGTAGCTCTGACGGCGGACTATTGTCACCGGACATGGCTTCAACATCCGCCTTTCCCTCTCCCGCCAAACATGAGCTTTCGTCGCTTCAGACATCATCCAAGCAGCTATTGCACTCGCGCGATGGCTCTGACACGCAATCGGCTGTATCAGCGTCATCTGTAATGTCGCCACTAGCCCGCAGTGTCGTCGATCCTTGGAACAAAGGCAAGCAGTCTGCGTCAGACCACTCGACATCAGCAACGGACGATTCCGGCTCTTCACAGCTAAACTCTTATGCATCAATCTCGAGAGTATCCACGAATGGGGATAGCTCGGATCGGAGCATGTTTGTCCGTCCACAACCCTTCTTGACGGTATATCGAGCCCACATGATGCTCGTCACTGTCATCTCAATCCTCGCTGTCGACTTTCCCGCTTTCCCGCGGTCCATGTCCAAGTGCGAGTCCTGGGGTACAAGCTGGATGGATATGGGAGTGGGCTCGTTTGTCTTCTCATTGGGCATCATCTCTGCTTTGCCCTTCCTCAAGAGCCCTCAGAACCGCTTTCGACCACTCAAGCAGCAGATTGTATCCGACTTCAGAAAGAGCTTACCGCTCCTACTCCTCGGATCCATTCGCGTCATCATGGTCAAAGGCGTCGAGTACCCTGAACACGTCACAGAATACGGCGTGCACTGGAACTTCTTCGTCACTCTTGGACTGCTTCCGTTCGCAGCAACACTTTCAAGACCCTTCTCAAAGTATATCAGATACAGCGTGCTTGGCCTTATCCTCACTTTTGGGCACCAATTGCTGTTAAAGACTACAGACTGGCAATCGTGGGCCCTATCGGACGATCTCAAGCGAGACACACTCTTGCGGCAGAACAAGGAAGGTGTCACCAGCATGGTCGGCTATCTTGCCATCTTCTACATCGGCCTCGATCTCGGCCACTACGTCCTGCCGCTAGATCCATACTATGCATACCGGAAACTTCGACGCAGAAGGACCCGGCCCAAGACCGACAAGCTCGCCATGGTGCTAGCCAGTCTTGCCATTCTCTGGTGGATGGGCTTTGCAGCTTCGCATGTAGTAGGTCTTCGAACGAGCAGACGACTCGCTAACTTGCCATATGTGCTCTGGGTGGCAGCTTTCAACACGTCCTTCTTGCTGTGCTACGTGCTCATATACCTCTTCGTCTTGCAGCCGGTCGAGCAATCGACTGACAGCGCGGCGCAATCGAGTACACAGCACGGACAAGATGTGACACCGGCAGATCCAGTCACGCCTGGTCTACTGGCGGATCTGAACAGACATTCACTGACGGTTTTCTTGGCAGCAAATCTGCTGACGGGTCTGGTGAACGTCACGACGCAGACAATGTACACGCGCGACTCTGTCGCCCTCATCATTCTGCTGATGTACACGGGAGCATGTTGCGCCCTTGCACGCCTCCTCACAGCCAGAGGCTTCCGTCTCAAGCTCTAGTTGAAAGCATTTTGGACGGCACTTGTATCTGTACGCAATCACAAACCATATCTTGAAAAGGAATGATCGAATTTAAACCTGTAAAAGGATTGTGACGACGTGCAACGAGTAAGCGATGATGAGCGAACGGAGGCTGGGCGCTTAAGCATAGCCAGCACCACCACCGCCGCTGTTGTTGGGGAAGACGACGGGAGCGGCTCCACCAGCGGCCTGGGTTTGAGTCTGAGCGGCGTACTGAGGAGGAGGAGCGTAGGCAGGTACACCAGCCCCAGCTGCAGCCTCGCCATCCTTAGGCAACTTTTCCCAAGTACCATCCGACAAAAGCACAGCGATGGGGTAAGGCCCCTCACCAGCTGCACCTCTTCCTCCTCCCCGACTTCCACCAGAAGGGGGCATAACGGGGCCTGGCATAGGCTGGAACTGCTGCTGAGGGGCGTACTGAGGCTGAGGAGCGTACTGCTGCTGTTGCTGTTGCCTTTCATCATCCCTTCCGCCTCCTCCACCGCCGTTGCGTCCGCCATCGCCACCTCCGCGGTTGCTACCTTCATTCTCGTGGTCGTTGTCACCACCAAACACGTGATGAGCGGCCATACTTCCAGCAGTACCAGCAAATGCTCCAGTTCCAGCCAAAACGGTGCCACCTAGAATCGTCTTACCCATTCCACCCCCGAACATACCCCCACCGCCGCTGGAAGGGGCGGGAGCGGAGGAGCCATGGTAGTGATTAACCACAGTAGTGTGATGACGAGGGGAAGGGGAGCGTTTGGAGAACTTGTGTTCGCTTTCACCACGAGGAAGGGTGTTGGCGGAAGCAGAGTGAGTTGCCGCCAGGGCAACGACGAGGAGGCTGAGAAAGGTGGTGCGGAGTTGCATTGTCTACCACCGAAAAGAGCAAAAGGAGGAAGAGGGAGGGGTTAGTCACTATGTATCGTCGCGATGAAATCGAAGGCAGCAAAGCGAGCACTTACGATAACAGAAAAGACAGTCTTTGCTATGGATAGGGACGCGGACTAAAGAGGAGATGCAATGTGAGGAAGGAGGGGTTATATAGACTCGCTTACGGTGCGGTACTGCCCAAGTGACAATGTATGGGGACCTTGAGCAGCAACACCCACTTACTCGCTTCACTGTTGCCAGCAACCCTCGCTGACCCTACAACTGGTCTTCATATGACCCACACTACTTCATCTCAATTGTCAACCCTTTTGAGTAGGTGTAGTCACAGTCTGCAGACCCATCGATGACGACGACTCCAATTTAGCTAGGCGGAGAAGGACAGGCACTGTTCCCACGCTACCCGTAGAAAGATGAAGCAAGGCTTTGACTGCTTTGCCGAAACTTGAACTCATCCTCTTGAGTCGGCCGTCGACCGTCCTCGACGACAAGGCTCATACCCTGTGTAAGAGTTAGGAAGGTGGGGCAATGCGGTGAGTGTGGGATGGTGTGAAGGTGAAAATAATAACCGGAGGGCACGGACGATGATGCGGCCCATCCGAGGGTGCAAATCGAGCCCGATGCGCGTCGAGCCTGGAGGACGTGTGGCGATCGATACATCCCCACTTTACTCCTTCATACCAAAGCAAGACATCAAGCGCCCTCTCGGTGGAGTCTGACACAGCCTCGTGCGGCACACACACAAGGCGCCCTCCTCAACGCCTGAAGCGAACGTCTCTCCGTCAACAGATGGAATATAGATGCCACAGACCTGTTCCTGTGTAAGACCCGCATTCTGCCGTTTCAATCTTTCTGCTCAACCCTCACTACTTCAATTGACCCAGACGAAAGAGCTCGCAAAAAGCACCATGTTGGGTCTCAAGCTAAGCATCGTCCTTATCGCCCTTTCCGCCGCCGCGGTCAATGTGAGTGTCGGCTTTGTTTTTCCTTATACTTGACGAGTCGAGTGGATTTGATTCGATACTGACGCATCTTACTGAGCATCACTTCACAGGCTGATGGATCGGGACAATCCTCTTTCCTTCGAGCATGCGGAGAACACAACATTGAGCAATTCTGGCGAACCAAGAGACCTCAAGGTTGCAATGCCGTCCTCTGCAGCCCTCAAGGCGCTGAGTGCTTAACAGTGAAAGGATGCAGACAGGTTTACTCGTTCGATTGTCCCATCACGGAGGGCTCGAAGGAGCACAAGACGTAAGTTGATCTTGAGCGAAAGTCGCAAAGACAGTCGATGGTGCTCAGACGTTGATGCTAGGTTCTTCTTTTCTCGTCGATACATACTTTCATCGGAAACGTTGCGTAGCTACAACTGTTTGGGCGTGTTCAGGGACGGCGCCCTCGCAAAGACCTACGAGTACCCATCGGATGACAATTTCCATCGCGAGGATCCTGCTAAGTGCGCGTCCAGCCAGGGGCTTACAAGGTGTCCTGTTGACAATCTTATCGGTTAAACAGCTTCCACTGCCCTTCAAGTTTGAGTGGACGCATCTTAGCGTCATGGTTATACGATCTTGTTGAGATACTTGATGTCCCAACTCTGCGCTCTTCCTTCTACGCCGCTTTATGTTGCAATAGGTTCAGGGCATCTAGCCTTTTCACTTTCACACAAGTACCCATGTGTGTCTATGTATTTTGCATGAGAATTTGCATCAGCGCAGTATCACAGGCTGAGCATCGGACTGAGTCTCTTCACAAGTGATCGTTCAGCGTTCGAGGTTGCTCTCATCATCACGCGCTTGTACAGAGATTACGAGGGTCACAGGCACTGAGCCACCGGGCGCAATGATCCCACTTGTGGTTACATCAACATGACTGCACACAGCACCACAAGGCAACGACGCCCTCTCTGTGGCGACCCAACACAGCCACGTACCCACCAATATCTTGCCACGAAGCCTTTCGCATCCCGACAAGCTTGCGTTCTGCTTGGGTCACATTTATATAAACGAGTCTTCTCGACCATCGATACAGACGCACCATCACAACTTCTCAGTACATTCCGCGTTTGTCTATTCTTCACGATGAACTTCAAGCTGTACAGCCTCCTTATTGTCCTCTCCTTCTGCTCTTCCGCCCTCGCTCAGAAAGTGAGTGACATCCTCTACCTGGCCGAGTCTGAATGAATTTAGGCTGACACGCTATGCTCACCCTCCATGTCTCCTGCAGGACATCAACTACGAAAACTTTCGAGACTGCGTGACGAACAGAGTCGATTTTATGTGGAAGCACATGCGAACTCCAACTTGCAATGCTCTCCTCTGCGCGCACACTGGATCTATCCAGTGCCCTCCTGGTGACTGTGAAGATATGAGCACTTTCACCTGCTCCGAGTTCGACATTGATTACGAGTGAGTACACTCGCTGGAGTCACAACAAAGAAGGGATATCAGAATTGCTGACGATCGCTTTACCTTGGTGGGTGCTTTCCAAAACAGGATGACCTGCAAGTGCGTCGAGGGAGACACCAATCGTGCTACGGCTCGGGGAGCAAATCCCAAGCTGGTCTTTCATCGAGAGGATCCGAAGAAGTGCTCGTTCGACGAGAAGACGCTCACCACTACTTGCCCGCCCAAGCGGCCTTGATTGAGTCGGCGTCAGTGTGGGGTCACCTTCGTATCACCCATGAGCTTTCAAACCTGACAGGCATTAGTGCCAGCTCTCGCTACAGCCTCTATGCCACCAATGCAACACGCTACTTCCTACTTCACAAACATCGTCGTAACTGTTCACTGATACATTAAGAGGTATTGTGTCTACGCGGAACGTGTGTCAATGCATGTCTATCGCTTGTGTGCGTTTCGCCCACCCTGTCCCTGACCTTGGCGTTTCAATCCGCCATCTCCACCGCCCCTTCCGCCGCCACCATTCGGCTTACCTGGCAACTCGCGCACAATGTTGAGCCCAGGCTTGCCCTTCAAGCCCATCATCGATACTGTCTTTTGCAACAAAGGTGGACCAACCCACGATCCATCTTGAGCTGCAGGCCACTGCAGGATGTCCCTTGCATACTCGTTTGTCGAAGCGATCAACTCCTCTGGCTTCCATTTGAGACTCTTGAGGTAAGCCTTGTAGAAGCCGAGATGTGCTTGGTATGCCTGACTCCTGGTGGTCTGATCAATGCTCTGCATAGCGCCATTGACTTGACGAGTGACTTCGCTGAGTGGCACTCCGCTCTCCTTCTCGACCTTGGCAACGTCGAGTTTGGTGATGGGAAGCTTCTTGACATCGTTCTGGTTGAGGAAGAACTGCTCAAAGTCGGCCAGGATGAGAACACCACGACCTTCCTTACCAGCACGAGCGGTACGTCCGAGACGATGAACGTACTGCTCGAGGTTGCTAGGCAATCCAACCTGCAGCACGAGCGAGATACCCGGGATGTCGATACCACGTGCAGTGACGTCTGACGTGAACAACGTACCCGAAGCGGTCGATTGGAAGTTCTCCATGGTCTTTGTTCGTACCGACTGCGATTTCCGCGAGTGAATCTCAAAGATCGGGCCCAACTTGGCGTATGCGGAACCCTTCTGGTTGCGCAACTGGGTGAACACTGCGGCTGCGAGTGCGGTCGAACGAGCAGTAGGCAAGAAGACAATGATCTTGTGGTTGGCAGGGTATCGAAGAGCTTCCGACAGCACAACTTGAAGCGCGCGTGGGAGGGATTCACGAAGAGGACAAACAAGGGATTCTTGAGGAACGTGCTCGTGCGTGTTAGTATCTTGCTCTGTAAGGGTCGAGATGAATGCGTGGTTGGGACGCAGCTTGGCTACGTCATGAACAAAGGAAGGGATGGTAGCAGAGAAGAAGAGCGATTGACGCTGGCTGGTGATGGGATCGGGAAGCATCTTGAGGATCTTTTCGAGCTCGTTGCGGAAGCCCATGTCGAGCATGCGATCAGCTTCGTCGAGGACGAGAACTTTGAGGTTCTGGCAAGCCGCACGGAGGTCAAGTCCGGGAGAGTCGCTGGTAAGGTGATCGAGGAGACGACCAGGAGTTGCGACGAGGATGTCTTTGCGGTCACGCGAGAGACGCTTTCGCTCAGCAGAGATGTTGGTACCACCGACAACGTGCTGCACCGAGAAAGTGCCTTGAAGGTTGGCGAGCAGCATCTGAGCCTCCTTCTCGATCTGAAGAGCGAGCTCACGCGTAGGCGAGAGGACGAGAACAGAAATCGCCGACTGCGGCGGTGGCCTGGGCAAAGCGCAAAGCTTCTGAATCGAAGGGATGAGGAAAGCAAGCGTCTTACCCGTACCGGTCTTGGCTTGAGCAAGCACGTCCCTATCCGCGAGAGCAGTGGACAACGTAGCAGCTTGAACGGCAGACATGGTAGGGAATGGGATGGCTGAAAGGAGTCGGTTGTCGATCTGACCAGCGAGATCCGCGAACTTGTTCTCGGTGAGGTAGACGGCGGCATCGGTGCCAGCAGCGATAGCCTTGGGTTGGTATGCTGGAGTGCTGGTGCCGGAAGCAGCGGGCGTCTCGTCGGGGGTAACGTCCATACTGCTGACAGCATGCGAAGAGGTATCCTGAGCAACGTTAGCAGCAGCGCCACCACGACCTCCACGTCCACGACCACGTCCACCTCGTCCTCGTCCACCAGGTCCACCTCTTCCACCACCTCGGCCACCGCGGCCGCGACCTCCGCCTCCTCCGCCTTGAGAAGCACCTGCTCCAGCCTGTGGTCCGAGTCTGTTTGACAAGCTGTTTGAGTCCATCTCGTGAATAAGTCTGATAGTGATGATGGTTGCAAGAAAAGCACGAAGCTGAAACAAGTGCGCACAGACAGCACAAGCGGAAGTGTTGGACTGTGCTGCATATGAAAGCCTTTTTTTGTGTGCTTTTCTGCATGGTGGCACCGAAGCGTCGGAAAATTTCCAAGAAGGCTGCAGCCTGCATTTCTTCTTACCGGCCGGCAACATAGAGCTCAGGGTCCAATAGCTCAGCCACGGCTCTTTGGGCGGCTAAATTGATACTTTTATCCTTGGTTGAGGAATTGTGCATGACCACACATCTTACGAGCAGAACACCATCATCTGCACCATCTTGCTGTTCTATCGCGCTCCATCCAAGACAAGAGCAGTATGAGAGGACCTCGACTCTCCCTCAGCGAGGCTGTCGTCCGTAGCAGCGGCTCGGGCTGCTCAAGTACATTCAGCAGACACATCGCACCTTGTGTCCGCCGGCCACAGGCATCCAGTCTACATACAGCATCTTACTCGTCGACGGAGACTGCAACTTCTTCGGCACCTCACCTTCAGGACCTCGTCAACGACTCACTGGGGCCATCGTATCTCTCTTCTTCGATAGTAGCCTCGGTCACCAAGGAGCAGAGGAAGCTCAAGGCAGCAACAGCCAAGACGTCTAAGCAACATGGCGAGTCAGTTCAAGGAGCACCATTGGTCAGATCAGTTGCCTCGACAAGCGCCACAGCATCTTCGACATCGAAAGCTAAGATGCTCAACAACAGATCGCAGCTGACAATCCGACTTGTTCGGAATAATCGTATCCTTTCAGCCATGACTGCTTTTGTGGAGGACCTTGCCGACCCCAGCAGAACCCCTCATACCCTCAAGGAGCTCGAAGACCTCATCCTTGCCTTGCGCATTCAGTGCAAGCAGCAAGCCACATCTCGTCCTGCTCCAAATCTCTCAGATGTTAGCACCGAACTTTGGAGGCCCTCCCGGCTGGACCCATCCATTTCAGCCAAATCGCTGTCCATTCCTGCACAATGCATGTATGCCATGTCCACGATCTACGATGCCGGCATCGAGCTAAAATATCGACCAACAGCAAAAATGGTATCGGCCTTGCTGTCTACCTTTGCAGGCAATCTCAATGCAGAGCAAATGTACCAAGCTGCAGAGGCCGCTCTCAACCATCTCGTCCCACCAACTGCACCCGACCCGGAAAGCTACCTAAGGATGATCAATCATCAGGCGCTTGCAAGCTTCATCAAGACATATGGCAGAATTGGAAAGCCCGAGCTTGGAGAGCAACTTCTCGCTCGGTGGTCGCATGCTCAAAGCACCACGAAAGCCCAGGGAGGTGCAACGCTCCTGCATGCAGACGAGACGATTGACATGTCGGGATGGGGAAACAACGCTATCATGTGGTCAACATTGATTCAAGCTCGTGCGGACTCTGGCGATGTTTCTGGCGCTCGCTTGTGGCTGGATCGTTACAGAGCAGCCACCAGCAAGGCGCCCAGCACTGAATCGACCGGCAAGACAGCACGTCCTGCTGTGCAACCGGAGCCGTACCTTGCTTACCTGAATGGCCTTCGCGATGCTCACAACTTCAGTCAGTCCCGGCCTGTATCGGATGAGGACGACGTAGACGCATCTTACGCGCCAGTGCTCAGCGCCGCCGAAAACGTGACGTCCGAAGTTCGCGAGACAGTGCGTTTGATGGTAAGCGACCGGGTGTTCCTGGACAGCTCAGTACTCGCCTTCATCATCAGCTTCGAAGCCAAGATCGGCAACGTGGTTGGAGGCGCCTCGCTCGTTGAAGAGCTCGGCGATGTTATCAGGACAGCATCGCGCTCTGACGCTGATACGCTGCGAGCGCTGCTTCAGCTTCGCAAAGCTGCAAGTGACCGTGCAGCGAACACAGAGACCATGCTTGGTCCAATGAGACTCGACGGTGTACCATCCACACGCGCTCTGATTCGTTCGGTCATTCGTGTAGGCGAGGGAGACGCCTATGCGAAGCGCGCCAATCTTGCCTCTTGCCGAAGTCGAGGCACGCTCAACGATGCGCTTCATGCTGCTATGGCGGATCGAGACTATCCTGCAGCCGTTGTCGTTCTCAACCTGTTCGAGCGCTGGAGACAGACTCCCTCGCACACCACCTACAGTATTGTCTTGAACGCATTGGTGACGCAGGGCCACCACCTTGCCTTCTTTGCCAATCCCGGAGAATTGACAGAGTCGAACAGCAAGTTCAATCTGGAATCTACTCTGCACAGCATGGCTCGCGATGGCAACGGTGAACAGGCGGACCTAATCCGCCGTGCTGTCGGCAATAAGCTTGACGACAACGAAGGCTTCTTTGTGTCTGCCAATCCAGACTACACGTTGCGTCAGACGCAGTACATGATTCGCGTTCTCAACCGTGTCTGCGCTGCTGAGATCGAGTTCGATGGGCCCGATCATGCCAAACCTGCATGGCTGCGTGACCATCCTTCGTCGGGTCATCCTGACAAGCCAACGCATCCTCTACCGGAGGATCACGTGTGGAAGAAGGTACGAAGTGTCATCTATGCAGCTCAGGACTCCTTGCTTGGCCCTAAAGAAACTCGACGTCAACTGAAACCGTCCCAAAAAGCACCGCTCTTCACATCGTCCCCTGCCTTGTCACCTCGTCGAAGGACCTACTTGTCAAAGCCGAACAGCAATAAGTACGCCCATACTCCACGATCCTTTTCAACATCCTCACGCGCCTACAACGGATCTTCTCGTGCAAGTTGCGACCTTGCCTCCGCCGCCTCTGGCGATTACACCCACCTTGACCCTGTCCGCGCCGTCTATCTGCCTGGGTTTGTACCGTACGAAATTGGCCTTGCACTTCAAGAACACCTGGTCAAAGAACGTGCCGATGCACGAGCTGCACTTCGCACCCTTTCCGATTCCAGCTCCTCCTCAGCCTCGACACTTTCAGGTCACACCTCAATAACCCCTTCTGCCTCCGAAGAAGCCCTTCGACGCCAAGCAACCCAAGACACATTGCTACTCCTCCAACACCGACCCGTATACACCGAAGGTCGACGATCCGATACCGAAAACTCTCTCCTCTCCAATCACCTTCGCTCTCTAGGTGCCGAGTATCACCTGACCAAACGAGGCGGTCAAATCACATACCACGGACCAGGCCAACTCGTCGGATACCCCATCTTGAATCTGGCCAGTATGAACCTCGCCTCACGATGCTACGTTGACCGCATCCAAGATTCGCTCATCTCCCTCTTGGCCCAGAGAGGAATCCCCACCGTCTCGCCACCAGAAAACCATACAGGCGTATGGGCCGACGAATACCACAAACTCGCATCTATCGGCATTCAAGTCCGTCATAGAATCACGAGCCACGGCTTTGCACTCAACGTCGAAAAACGCGCCATGCAAGGCTTCCGTCATATCACAGCCTGCGGTATCGTCGGTAGGAACATGGCCTGTATCCAAGACAGACTCGACCCGCTCGGTCCTTTTGCGAAGTATAACAACCTGCCCGAAGAAGGAGACGTGGATAAGGAGGAACGCGTGGAAAGCGTGGCACAGAGCTACATCTCCCACTTCGCAAAGGTTTTCGGTAGGAGAGTGAGGGAGGTGAGGGAAGAAGAGTTTGAGTTTGCGCTGGAGAGGGATGAGCATGCTGAAAGCTTGAAGAAGGGTTTGAAGATTGATGTGGAGGAGCATGAAAGGGTCGTTACGAAGATCAAGGTTGATGGTAAGCTCGTTGTCTACCCTTAAAACCTCACTTTCATTGAAGCAATGGAATCCTTTCGCTACTCTCTTGCAGTCTGTGTTAGCGAATGTCTGTATGATGTGATAAGTTATGATTATGCATGCAAAGATATGGTTCGTGATAAGGTGTTACATGAAACTCTGATGGAAAAAATGCTAAACGATGCTCCCACTACTGCTTCCGCCACCTCCCCCCGCTACTGCTTTTCAGCCTTCGCCCATTCAAACTGCATCGAGCTAGGCCTTCCCTTCCCCACCCTCTCCTCCTCTTCACCTCCTTGCATCTTCGAAGTATGAATCACTACAAGACGCGTTGTGCCATCCTCTCCGACTTCCTTTTTGGCGAATTGGAACGGTCGTGGAACGTCCTCTGTGCGACGCTTTGGTTGCCGTTTGGCAGAAGGAGCTTGAGTCTCACCGTCGCGTTCTGCTGTCCACGCCTCATTCGTAGCGGTGGCGGTGGAGATGAAGATGGGTTGAGGCTTGGTCTTTATTGGAATGGAGAGGGAGGTTCGACGCAGAGTGTTTGGTTCGGGAGCGGCTGAGGCTGGGGTCAAGGGCGTTAGCGGTCGACTCTGTGTGGCTGTTTCACCATTGCCTGAATGTGGAATCGCCAAGTGCAGCGGCACAGAATGTGAGCGTCGATGAAGATCTCCTCTTGTCGTCTCTTCCATGAAAGGTGAGTGAGGAGAGCGAGAGAGATCAGGCTGCGGTGCCCCGTCTTCACCTGGCACGGCGGCGCCTGCTTTGCTCTGATGCTTTCCAAGAACCGCATTGCCCACCATCGACAACTCTCCCGACATGGCCTGCGCAAGCGACGATAGCCTCTCTGACCAGTATCGACTCGTGGTGTGACTCGGCAGCTGTTGTCCGTCTGAGATCCACCCTGGCGTTGTAGTGCCAGAGGAAAGAGCGTGCTCGTCTCCGCCAGGACCTCCTCTTGGTGATTGTGCAAGGGCATGCTTGAGTTGGGTAAGAGCATCGTCTCTCGGTGGCGAAGTAGCAACAACGACGGCGTCATGGGCACTCGGTGCCACAGAGGGTCGACTACGTATATGACTCGAGGTCGACACGGCTCTTTGCTTGCCCGCAGATGGACGAACAGGCCTGTCAGAGCCAGAGACAGCCGCATGAGAAGGCATTGCTCTGCCTACTGCGTGAGAATACGAGCCAATGGGACTTGTGAAAGCAGAGTTGGCCTTTCTCGGCTCCATAGAGTGACTGGCTCGTCGGAAGGCAGAGACACCAGTCGGTGGCTTCTCGGTGACGTGAGCGTGTTGCGTGGAGAGATGTCGCCACATGACGGGCTGCGATGGTCGACCTGAAACGGGGACGCTGATGCCCAGCGGTTGCGGTGATGGGCACGGGGATGCTCCAGGACTCGGCTTTCCGGTTCGCTCTTCACTGCAATTGAGAGAACGGCCGAAGCCAGCCGATTCACGAATGAAGGCCGCGTTGCCGCTCAATGATCTGCTGCTATGTTCGCCATCGCTGGTCACGCCGCCCTGTGCTGTGCGTTCCCTCGTTCGACGGAAGGGTGGCAACGTAATTGGTACTGCCAACCCTTCCTCCGCCAGAGACCTTTCGCTTCGTACGCCCGGGCTCGGCTGCTGCTGCCAACTAGCACGACGCGAACTTGCTGCACTTCCGCCTTCCGATAGCCATCCCTGCAACCTGTTCGAACGCGGTGGCTCGTAGCCGTCAGAATCGAGCTCTGTTGGCGTAGGCGGTGCCGACTCCTCAAAAGCGTCGGGAAGGAAGCACATAGGGTGCGTGAAAGAGTCTTTGGGCTTGAGCTTGCGGTCAGGGCGTACTGTCTGTCCTGAGCGGGGCGATGTTTGAGTCGATCTCGAAGGCTGACCTAGTCGTGGCGGCGATCTCTGTAGTACAGATGCTGCGCCAGGCTGCTCGGAATGCGGCGTGATCGAGCGTCTTCCTGCGTGTCCGTTGCTTGGCCCTGCCTGAGCACTATCTAGCCCGTGAGAAGCGCCTGGACTTTGCTGATCACCTACAGCTAGCCTGCTGAGCGCTGACTGTAGCTTCGCAGTGACTTCGTAGTCCATCACGGAGCTCTGAAGCTCTTCAACTTCCATCGATGAGGAAGGAGAGGCGTCGTCGTCTTCTACGCTTCCATCGTCGTCATCTTCCTGTGTTATTGACTCGACAATGCTCTGGATATCTGACTGCTCGGACTCGTTGACCTCATCGTCGTCTTCGTCATCCTCTTCCGTGTCACTGTCTTCCTCGTCCTCGCTGTAGCCAGACCCTTCTGCCGAAAGATCAGGATCCTCAGGCTCGTCCCAGCTTGCGATCTCGGTCGCAATGGGAGCGAGCTTGTCGGGAGCGGGTGATCGAATCGGATCATCTCCGCGAATGCCCCTGAGGCGTTGACGGTAGGCTAGCTTGTGAGGCGCAGGACTGGCGGACAACTTGCTCTTTTGCTTGCGTGTAGCATGAGCTGGCGATAAGCGAACCTCTCGTTCAGGCTTTGGGCACACGGCGAAAGCGAGGCTTCTACGGGACGTCTCGCCCTGAGTCTGCAGAGGTGCATTAGCGTCGCTATCGCTGACAGCACTGACCTCAGTCGTGGAGGTTGTGAAGGCATGATCGGAATCGTGGCGGATGGACGGCATGGGACGTTTTCGCTGCGTGCTTTTCTTAGCACTCGGAGCAGGATCGACAAAGACGAGCTTGCGTCTCGAACTGGACGGCCCAGGCTGTTGCTGAGCATCGCCTCCTTCATTGGCGGATGTGTTGTTGAAGATCGAGGCCAGGGCCTTTTGCTCTGAGGGCTTTGTCAAGTCGAACTCCGTGGGCACTTCTTCGTTGTCCTCAGAAACTACTGTCGGAGAGGTGCCGATGCTGGAACCTCGCGAGCTGCTGCGCACGGCCCAGCTGGATCTGGTTGATGCTGTCTCTTCGCCCGCTGACGATGTGCTGTGTTGTCGGGAGCGTCCGAAAGCGCCAGTGCGGGAATGCTGTTCTAATGCTTCGGTGCTCAAGGTGGCTTGCCTCGCAGCTCGTTCTGCAGCGCGTTCAAGCACATCTGCATGCTCCTGAATCACGAGACTGCGCTTCCTTGGAGCATCTCCTAGTAATGTCGAATGTTCCGCTGCTGCTGTTGTCGCTGCTGACGTGGTGGCCATTGCGGACGTGCCGGCGTTGCTTTCTGCGATGCTGGCGCCTGTGTCGGCTCGAGCCGCAACGTTGGAGATCGCTTCCTTGCGAGGCTCTAGAAATTGCAGGCGCGGTCGAGGCGCTGAAGGAGCAACATCTGCTGCTGCTACGCTCGTGACTTGCGAAATGCCGTCTGAGTCGGAGTGCGTCTTTTCCAGCTCTGCACGTCTGAGAATGCCAAGATTCGTTGTAGATGCACTGCGTGGTTGCTGACCACCTGATCCGACCATTGCTGTCGAGAGGAGTGACGGTCTGTTTGTGTCGCCGATAGAAGGGCGCTGTGTTGGCACTTCATCAAGAGAGATGCGAGGGCGTGGCAAATCGAATGATTCCTTTACTGGCTCTGGTGATGTTGTCAACTGCGGCAGCGTGCGCTTCTCGAAGGTCAGCGGAAGAGGCTCAACCACTTGTTCTTGCGCTTGCACTGGAGGCTGCGCTAAGGTCGATGATGACTTTACTTCGGCTGTGGCCGTAAATGCAGTATCATTCGATTGACCTTCCCGGCTTGCTGCGGCCCGCAGGACTGAAGGTCTACCTGGAGGCGTCTGGAATGTGATAGCCGGCATAATGGACATTGTCGATGGTCGAGAAAACGTTTGTCGTACGTCGTTGTTGCCGTCGTCGACGTCGGCCATTCAAGTTGTTTGATGCTGCATCGAATGGTTGAGCTACAATGGGGATGAGGGCGAGTAAGCTCTTAACAGCGAGCTGAGACTGATTTGTGCTGATGCATGAGCGAGTTGATTGTCGTGGCTAGAGATTTGACCAGCAAACCTGCTTCTCTGAGCCAGATGAATGCTTCGAGATGATAAATGCGATTGTTGATGGCCGATCAGTTGAATGCTGGTCTTACAGCGAAGGCGGTTGCTATAGGCAGTGCATTATACAGCCAAATGCTTCGATCAGCTTCGCTTTAGCCGTTTGTCGGATTGGCCAGCTAGAAGTCGGTGCAAGATCGATCGAGCCGCGTTCGCTGGTTAGTGTCTCTGGCTAGCGACCTGATTGCCGTGGTGAAGAAGATCCTAGAATGTCGACGAGTGGCATGTGAAGATCACCTCAAACTACCAAAAGCTTTACGAGCGTTTGATTGTCAGCTTTTGGCGAGACTCGAGATGAAAGGCGGCGATCTTGACCGGCAAGTTTGGAGATTTTGGACCCTGACAGAGTCAGTTTCCATGATGCTGCATTGCTCTCACTTGAACCGCATTGACTGTGCTCTGTGCTATGCAGTCCTGTGCTGTGCTGTGCTGTACCAAATTAACCGAGTTTCCAAAGCACATGTGACATCAAATCGGTCAAGGCGGCGCTCATCATCAGCCGAACGCCCAGCAGCAGCAGCATTTTGCTCGAGAGGGCAGCGCATTTGCCTCGCTTCCAAAGAGCAACATCAGTCAGTAAAAGAATTTAGAGAATTGGTCTCGTGCGACATTTCTGCTTCTGAAAATTAGGAATCGTCGTTGACGAAATATCGCAGCTTGCAGGCTGCAGCACAAAGATCGCGAGAAGGTCGCCAAACTTCGTTCATGATCTGCAAGCGTGACTAGCAGCATGCATCTCCGCTTCTGGCCAAGCTGTAATAAGATTGTGCTACAGCATTCAACATCTTGAGCCGCGGTTTTCGACTTCTTGACACTGTATACTCTGCATCAGAGGTTATGCTTTGATGGAAAAGCTCTTCATCTTGCCGGGAACCGAAGATGCGGGTCTCATCAAGCGAGTCACAACTCGAAACTGAACAGAACAGACGCACGTGGAGCTGCATATGAAGGAAGCTCGTGGTCCCGCTAGGTGAAGGAATCGGATCGCAAGTCTTTTAAAGATGCTGATCACGGCCGATACCGCTTTGAAGATACTGAAGAACGCTCAACGTTGGTTGACAAGAGACGAGCAGCAACGAGGCAAAGTCTGGCTCGCTCCGCCCACCCTGATGAGCCGATCTTCGATCCCGATCTGACTCTAGATATTTAAAATTGATACGTTTGATTGGTGCAATCAATCCTCTCTCTCGGCAATCCAGCGCTCTTTCCCCTGACAACCCGGCTTCATTCTCGCCGTTCATTCAAGCACGACTTTCCTCAATGTCAACCAATAAACTCCTCACTTTGCCTCCAGCGTGCGTGCGAGTGCATGTGTGAGTGTCTCGACCCAAGGATGTACGTATGTGTCTCGCCAACGTTTCCCACGGGGTTGTTTGCTTCTCTCGTCGCAACCCAGAGCCAAAAGAGTTGTACCAAGCACCTCGCTACCAACTCTACTCTTTGCGCTCCTCGACTCCCCCACGCTGAGCTTGACATAGGTATGTATGTACCTCGGACACGATTGGACACGACAACATGACAACACCGTGTGCGAGACTGGGTGATGTTCTATTTCGTAGCGTTATAGCGGCCGTGAACATTCTTGGTGGTTGACGTGGAAAAAAGGTTCTTTCGGCGAACACGCCGTGAAGCGCTCGAGATTCCGCAGCAGGTGGCATTATTGCCGTAACTGACCCGGCCAGTTCAAAGTGCAAGTTGTCAGCCTTTGGCTGCCGTTGCATGCCGTTTCTCGAAACATCGAACGAATTTTTCTCCGAGCTTCCACGGTGGTTTAGGAGGCCAAAGTGTGTCACCAGGACTCGTTGGAAGAGGAAGGGTCGAATCTGGAGGACGATGTCCGAAACCAGGATGAATTGGGTGTGTCTGTGTCTGAAAAGAAAAAGCTTGGTACAGCCGTGCATGGCTTGCTTTTCCGGCTACAAGTACGACTCATGCCGATCAACCGACAGAGCCTTTCAGAGCCGGTTTTCGCAGTACCTTGGTACACCTCGCAATGCGAAATAGTCGGCCTGTCTTTGTATGGCGCACTGTGGCCTCGTCGACTGCTGTTCTGCCTCGTCCGGATAATCCCGTAGACCATGTTCTTCTCCGGATAAGATCAACGTGGCCGGAGGCATTGAAACGTTTCGAACAGATTTGCATGGCATGGGCTGCCAAGGCGCGATGAAGAGTAGGGCCGGCTTCTTTTGCCGGCTCGAAAAGTTTCGAAACGATTTCCTGGTTACGGCCAAGCACGAAATTCGCCGTAGTTCGAATGTATAATATGTTTGTTCCTGACATGTCGACCGCTTCCCGTCTTGTGAGGCTTGGTTCCGTTCGCCTTGACCTTGCAACCCCGATACTTCTCTTGGCCTTTTCATGTCTTGAGTGGCATCGATATGGGTATGAATCCACGATGCCAAGGTGTGGCTGGATCGACGTCCAGGTCTATTACCATAGGACACCACATGCTTCATGTCTCGCCCATGCCGTGATCTGAAATTATCCGCCATGAACGGGACAGATCGTCAGCGGAGCCGCCGTTTTCTGTTGTCTTAACCTTGTTCCATGGCATGCCTTGTCCATGCTGTCGGCGGTCTCGCCGAGCCCCGACGTCCTTGGCACGACATTCAGATAGTGTTTTGGCCCATAACTTCGTAAGCTGCCAAGCTCCATCAAGGCTGTGTGCTTATAGTCCGAATCGATCAGCCCCAAGAGCGTCTAGACTCCAGCAAAGCTGGATGATCGGACCTTGGCGGATGCTTATGCATCTTGATGTTGTCGACGGTGAATTTGTCGGCCTCTTTCGACCTTTCTAAGAGCTGGGTGAGTGAGACTGCACGATCAATGTCTCACAAGACGACGTTGAGGACATAGCCGCTCGGTGTCCGGTGCGGAGTCGTAAAATTTTGGTGTGACAATTGACCCGAATTAGAAAATTTGGCTGCTCTGACACGAAATCCTACAAGCATGCTTTGCCGTCCACCTGAGTCGTAGTAGGATATGAAACCTGCGTTCGCGGCATCGACAGCCGCAGCCCTGGACGACCTATCGTGCGTGGCGCGAAGCGAATGCAGGCACGCTCGGTCGTCTGCTCGCCGTACACATTCTGTCAGAGTTGCCGAGTCATGGTGCTCGAGTGCCATCAGCGCTAGCGAGTCGTGCGGTCGGATAATCGTGCCACGAGGGATGGACCTGCATCGCCACTCGAGCTCGGCTTTCTTTGGCGAGACGAAAGTAGCTCTGCCAATGGTCTGGACGGACAAGCATTGCCTTACGTAAGGCACAGGCTAGCGAAGCAGGCAAACACGGCGCCAGCTCGTAGTGAGTCAGATCAGCCGGCGCTCCACGCTCGTTCCGCCGTAGGTACATTTGCAGCATGGTCAGAAGCGGCGTTCAAGTTTGCAAGCGAGAGCGTGGCAATGCAGAAGCTCGATCGAGCATGCCCTAAATTGGTCGTTCGTGTGTCTCGGATACGATCGCCGACGACGCGAGCTCGCGTTCCTCACTACTGACTTCATCGGCTTCAGACCCAGGTAAGCGGCTTGCTGCGAGCCGATCGAGAGCATAAGTCATCGATTTGTGTTCGTACTAGGGTTGGGCTTTGAGCATGAAGAACGTGGTGGCCATCGCAACTTCGACAGGAACCATGACAGTGAGGGGTAAACAATCAGCAATGTATTGCCGAAGGTTCAGACTAGCAGGTGGCAGTGCTCGCCTAAAGTTTTTTAAAACTCGTGGCCACAAAGAGCAGGTGGCGAGTGAGTGTGGGGCAAAGCAGCGTTTAGACGCCGAAGCAGGGGTTCAGGGTCCACCGGCCAGAAAGGAGCAAATCCGCACACAGACAAAGGTGAAATCGAGTTGGTCCGCTGAAATGGAATCGTGGGAAAGGCTGGCTCGCTAAAGCTGCTAGCGAACTTCTTCGACGTCATACGCGTATGGTCGCGTGTTCGGAACGAGAAGAAAATAGGGGCCACGCATAGAAGCGAGATGAGAAAGCTTGAAGGCCGGCAATTCGAGCTCCGATATGGTCTACAGTGTACAGCAAGGACAAGAAGCAATGCAAGAGAACGGTGAGGACCAAAAAAGATTCTCGCTTAAAACATGCAGCAAACCCGGTATGCGTGGGAAGTTCGGAAGTCGGGAACAGATTCGGTCTCGGCTATCATTTTTGTTCTGTTTTCGGCTGCTGAATGGCTTTGCTGTTTGTCTAAGCAAGTCACGATTGCTTGCATGCATCGCCGTAAGACATCAGATTCGTAGCTCTGCAGCATGTCGAGGAAGGAAGCAAGGAGCAAGTGAGAGCGTGGCATTGGCTCCACTGAGCCCTGCTTGTAGGCCGAGATGAAAGTGGGGCAAGGTGGTGGGGAGGAGAGAGGGTCGGTTCTTCATTACGGTTGGGCGGCGTGGGAAAAATGGCAATTGGAGATACACTTTCGGTGACTACAATAGCTTGTGCACCCCGCATCATCTGCGTCTGTTCTCGTGGCAGCTTTGATTCGCCGTCGGCTGGCTTCCGACCGAGTGAGGCACGTTCTCACGGCCGGTTTATTTTCGTGTTGTAGTGGTGACAAGAGTGCTCTCTTTATTGGTGGGGCATCTGTTCGCCCAATGTCGGCCGTCAATGAGCTCAAGAGGGCGATGACCCCACCGGTTGCACCAAGGGATGATCGAGGCGGCGGCGGCGCAACGGATTGCGAGCTTCGATGTTGTGAAGAGCGGTTCCGAGATTGAAATGCGGAATGGGTCTTGAGCTTGTTTCGTGGTACGATGTGGCGCACTGCAGCGGCAGGAATACTATGCAATCTTTGCAAAACTGGTAGAGCGACTCGGGATGATCCGACCCTTGATTGGAGACTCACCCCGGCAGCTTGGCTTCTGACCCGAGGTACAGGACTACGCTTTCCGCATAATTTACCTCAGAAGACGATTGAACCATCATCGGGATCTGACTCGTCTCTGCATAATATGACTGTTTCGCTCTGCAGCTCGGAATCGGAGATGAATAGACAACCATCAAAAGAAGGTTCAGTCCCCAGTCAATTTGGGTTTTGCTTTTTTTCACTTTTGGCGTTCATGATTGGCGGCGGCGAACGATGAAGCTGGTGTTGGAAAACGACGCCACGAGGATGTAGGGTTGTGGAAGCAGTCTAGGGACCGTGCTGTACTGTGGTTGGTGGAAAGCAGCCATGTGATGTTGATGTTGATGATCGGCGTGCATCCAGCTCGACGTGCTCCGCTTGCTCGAAAGTGGAAAAGGGTCCCATTATTTCCCACTCCGCTCCGTCCGTAGTCACCGTTTGATGACAACCACCCACGTTGTGCCCGAAGCTTTTCATGCTGCGGCCTTACCACCGCACAAGGTCAGAGCCAAATTCCGCGGCCAATGAAATATAGATTGGATCTATGCAATCAGACCCAAGTTGTCCTCCGACAAGCAGGCAGGAGGATCGATTTGCGTTGCGGTTTCGTCGACACTTGATCTTGAGGGTGATCTTCCTTCAACGCTGACACTTTGAGCGCTCTGAGAGACCGAGACAAGGAGTGCAGGCTTGCCGATCTTTTTTCAACGCCCGACCGGGGAAGCTAGCGCGTTAGCTGCTGGCGTGCGCATACAGTGACAAAGTCTGATAAGCAGGTTGCACCCTCGATTTTGATCTATTCGGGGTCGTGACCGACGATCACTTGTTATCGACTGCTTTCTTTCTGGGGTGACTTTGACTCAAGCTTCGACAAGTGCCCTTGCAAATGCAAGTGCTGAGGATTGATCGCTGCGGAGATGGACGAAAGTGAGAGCCGCTGCATCCTTGTCGATCGTCCATCATTGACAGCGTTGCTTGCTGACCCAGTTTCCCTGAGCCACGTCTTGTCAGCCCTTGACCGACGCCATGCACTGGGCTGTACGCCGACGTGCTTTGCTTTGCAGTCAATGTCAACATCCATGATGAAGAGGTCCAAGAGCGGTAGATGCTGGTTGAAATAAGCGGAATTTAACGTCCCTCTTTTTTGGCCTGCATTTCGTGTTTTGTTTTGATTTTTCAACCTCTTCCTTCTGCGGCTCAGAACCGAGCTATTGACAAAGTGCGCCTATGCCCCTTTTTCTTCCCGCTTAGACACCCACGCGAGGCAGCCAACGCCATCCTACATCCTCGCCTAGACTAGCGACCATGAGCCACGTACATATGACGCACCATTCATTACATCCTTGCTTTGTTATGCACTTGGGCGTAAGACGGCGTCGGTCCTCTTGCATCCGAGTTCTGCCCCTTTTTTGTTCTGTGTAGAATACGCCGACTCGCCAATGATGGTGTTGTCAAGTGTCCCGTCTCCCCCAGATTCCACACTTTTGGAACGCGATCGACAATGCAGATTGGCGTTTTGCATTCTATCGGACCATCGTCAGGCTTTCCAGAAAGTAGCCAGTGGGCGGCCAGGAAGCGGCGTAAACGGGCCGCGTTGGCGACTGCAACTAGGCGTAACGATCATTCTCCATTGCAGCTGTAATTACGTGGTCACAAGGGTTCGAAGCAATGTCTTCGAGATTCCAAAAGTATTCGAAGATTGGTCATAGCCCTACTCAGGCGAGTCAGAATGATCAAGTCGTGCGACTATGAAGCAGACCAAAGTGTCCCTCGATCTGCGAGATGATCCTATTCTTAGGAAGGCCAACTGAGATGATCGATTCAGGAAATAGTGGGCATGAACAGCGGCAGCCAGCTCAAAGTAGGTCGCCGAGACACGAAATTGAGGGTCCTGTCTGAATCATGATGGAAGCAACATATTCGCTGACGAAAGGCAGCGGAGCGAGGAAGACAACAGAGACTACGGGATCTACACCGCATTGCATCGGAGCTTTGTATGCGTGTACATCTTTACCCTGGCTAAGTTGCCGCACCGCCGCTTTTGGATAGTTCGTGGCGATGCGAAGCTGTTCGACCGTTTGACCATTTGACCGTTCCTGGAGTAAGAGCAGGAGCGAGAGACTCTGGCTTCAGGCGAGAGAAGCATCGTGAGTTTGCGAGTTTTAGTTAGCGAGACACAGCTGCAGAGCCTCGTGTGCGCGTCTGCAAAACGTGTTCGGCTAACCAAAGCAGCAAAAGCAAAATTGTGATTTAGGTCGCCGTAGAGTCACGACGCCTTCTTTGCCAGACTCATCTACACGAAGCTTTACCGCATCAATTTGTGAGTCTATAGCCGTGGCACAGCTATGCTCATGGCATTCAGCCGAGATGGACAATACACACAATCAATCCCACGCCATGCCCGTTTCAAGTACGGGGTCTTCGTCATTGCATCCAGCAAGCATCCAAGTTCGACAAATGTGCTTTATCCTAGCGAGATTGAAGAGTGGAAGTGCCCTCGAACCTTATTCAAGTTCGACTGATTCACGAAGCGTTTGAGAGAGTGATCCAGCTCATCATCGATTCGGATTGGTTCCGACATCAAAGCGCAGATCCTCACGCGCGCATCATTGTGTGTGTAAAGACGATGCAGTCTTGCCTTTCACAGGTCACACAAAGTGGAAAGAACGGCTTTGCGCTCGCAGGAGCTTGATATCCGAAACCATCTCGTGACGCTTCTTTGGACCGTGTTTTGGCCCGTCTGCCCTCTTCGATCTTGCCCTTCGGACTCCTACCGAGCCTCGCCCGTGTCCCGAAAGATTGATCATGAGTGTTTTGATTGACCGCAAGATGTCACTACAAAAAAGATACGTCAGAAGGAGACAAGCAGGCGAAAGGAGCAATTTGAATATGCATCAGCTTCCTTGATGCACGAACCCTGAACAGCAGCAGCAGCTGGCTGAGTTTGACCAGCATGATCGCTTGACCCTCTCAGCAGAGTAGACAAAGGCGGAGTTCTCTTGCCACGGGTGAATTGTCTCATGTCTCAGAGCGTGTGCTCACACACACGCGGCTCTGCTGCCTCGAGTCTAAAAACAGACAGCTCAAAAAGCACAGGAATGACACAGAGTGGGGGAGAAAATGGCGGGTCGAAATTTCAAGCACCGCCATTTGCTCGGCGCTTCCGAGTTTTGGTACCGTCATGTGGTGCCGCACCCTGACTACTGAACCTTACCTTGGATTGGGTGAGTTGAGTGACTGACAGACACATGTGCCGACCTGCCAAAGAAAATAGAGGAAATAAGGCCTTACCGTTCATCAGCTGCTTCCTCCAACGCGCGGCAGATCAGCCTGAACCCGACCGTGGGTAAGTTTTTCTAGTTCAGTCGGCCCGTTTTAACTGGTCTCGCCCTCTGCCAAGTTCATGCGCTGCCGCCGCTCAATCCTGTTGATCGATGCCTTTGCTACAACGTCTAGAACCTCGTTGACACCACTGATGTTCCTTATCATGGTCTTGGCAAGGACATGTATAAGGCGGGCCAAGCAAATTGAGGCAAGGTCGCGGGAGGTCCATCATCCGGCTGTTTCACCGAGATCTGGTGGATCAGGTGGAACGGAAATCGTGACATCGTCATTGGATGAAATGATCATGGGAAGGCAACTTGATCGGCATTTATCGATACAGCAGTTACAGCAGATGGGGTGATGAGTGTGTCAGGCACCTCTTGCAATTGGAATAGTGGCGCACCGGACGAGTCGTGCATGGCGATTGATGCGGCAAATAAGGGCGAACCTCAAACAGTGCTGGTCTGCCAACTAGCTAAAGTAGCTTCCTTGAATGCGTGTTGCCCTGTCTGTGGCGCACAATGCAGCTTTCCCTCGTGTGTTTTGACTCTGGCTCAGGCTCTGACTCGGACCGTCCGACCAAACTCAGCGGAAGCCGCGATCTGGGTTCAGGCGACTGGAGAGATTGAAGGGCAGGAAAGCTACATTCAGCGCCGGATGAATCTAACGGCAAGGCAAATGCTCAAAGTCTCAGATTCGGATCGACCAAACCGGATCTGTCACTGCAATCAACCCAATGCTTTGCTGCACTCTGTTGCCATACTTGCTGCTCATTTCGTGGTTGGAGAGCCGCAAAAACGAAAGAAAACTTCTATCGGCATCTTGCTCCCTATCCCGGTCGTCTCATCTTGCCTCGTCTTCCGAGATTGTCGTCAAACGAAAGGGCGGCAATAGCGGAGTCGCCTTCTGTTGTGATCGCCCTTTGAACCATGATAGATAGCCACGCGATGTTTGCTGCGCCGACGCAGCCTAGCGGCATGGCGGCTTTCATGTAGTGTAGGTGTTGGTTGCTTCTGATTGCCCCGAATAGTAGGCGGCATGATGCACACAGTGGTGCTTGCATCGGGTCGTCCGGTCACTTTTTGCTTTTCTTTGTTTCCGACTGCACCTTCTTTCTTGCGCCCAAGGTTGAATGAGGATCCTCCTATTTTTTTCTATTTTCAATTGATTGTGCTGTTTTTTTCTTTGGATAAAATTCTTGCGGCTCGAGTGTGCATGTGTCTTTGTGTCTCTGTGTGATGTGTGTGTGTGCTTTACTTTCTTGGGTCACAAGCAAGACGCCAAGCGCCGAAGCGGATAGCTTCGAACATTACAACCATGCTGAGACGAGTCGAGAACAGAAGGTCCGACTTTGTTCGACCGCTGTTCTTGGCTCAAACCTCGTCAACATCATCATCAACATCATCATCATCGTGTCGCAAAATCCATCTTGATAGGCTAGACTTTTGACACCAATCTTCATGCTCTGCACAGCCAAGAGATGGCCAAGGTTCTAAAAGTGGGGGAAGAGCGTCGAATCGAGTGTGAAATGATGAGATGAACCGGTGACGTCGAATGGGGTTTCTTCCTTCCTCTTTTGTTCTTCCAATACGCCGACCAACTCCAGCCTATTGTCACCGCAGCATGGCACAAATCAAGAGATCAAGACAAGGCGATGCTTGAAAGCTAAAAACTATTGTGTCGGGCTGTGCCGCGGCGGGTTCGGCGACGTCCTTTTTTCTTTTTTCTTATTTTTGAAAATAAATTCCATTTAGTTTTTTTCCTGCGCTGCCTTCCTCAGGGGCTCTCGTCGGCTCTGCATCGCCTTCATTTGAGCTTTTCGGACTGACTCTGACGGCAACCCTGAAAATTGCTCTCTCCAGAATCAACAACACACAGAGTCACGCTCTGCAAGAGTGCATTGCCACGAGTTGCAGCCGAGCACGCTTCCTGCGCTTTCTGCGCTCTTTTCCTCTGTGTGTCTTGCTTCCCTCACGAAATGCCGCCACCTCGTGCGCAGCTGCTGTCACGCTGTCTGTCTTGAACGGCACTAAACACACAGACACTTTCGCGGTAACTAATCGCGCCTTCACACGCTCGACTCGCACTCCTGCCCTCACTGTGTCCCCTATTCTCCTTTGTATAATCTATTTCTGTCCGTCTGAGCACGGCAAGAAACAGTATGAGCCGAGTGTGGTGCGAGAGAGGTCTTGCAATTGCAGCAAAGCGTAAGTGTGAAGGAGAGCGGCTCAGAGGGTCTTGCTTTTGCACCCTGACCCTGTCTTATTGTCGCCGTCCTCTGTCTGCGTGGCCAACCGGCTATTCAGATCAGATCAGTCCTTGGTGTGCTGTACCTGGTCAGTCGAACAGCATAACCTGGGTGTCTATTTTGTCGGCCTGTTTCCGCTTGATCATGGCGCTTGTTCCCCGTCCAGGTTTGTTTCCCTTTACAGTCGCCGCTACGATACATTTTGTGCACATTAGCCCCGACCCAGCTGTTGCTGCTGCTCTTGCTGCTGCTGCTAATGCGATAATGCGACGCCCGTTTTCTGGCATTCATGCCGCCTTTGGCTCGTGTCTACTGTAAATGCCCCCTCTTCTCGCCTTGGCCTTGCCTTCCGACAACCGGTGCCTGTTGCTGTTTTGCTCTTCATGCCTTTAACCGCTCTGCGCCGCTCCGCATTGGAGCTCACGCCTTCCGGACTGGCATCGTACCAAGGGAGAGAAACAAAAGAATAGAGAAAAAAAAAGTTTCCTTGAGTTCATCTCTTGCTGTGTATGTGTCTCCGTCTGCTGTCGCACGCTCTTTTGCTGCGCCGCCTCTGATGCTTCTCCTCCTCGTGCTTCAGGGTCGGAACTGGCTCGCTTGAGGCCACGCCGTCGATGCCTCCACCGTGCCAGATCTTCGGAAGACGTCCCTCTTCATCCTCTGGCTTTTCTTCTTCTTCCTCCTCCTCCTACTACTATTGCTGCTGCAGCTGCTGCTGCTACTCAGCCTTCCTTCCCTCGTTCCATCTCTGTACGGCGTCGGGTTCTTTCCTTATACCCCCCATCTTCTTCCATTCTTCCACGACCACGGTCTTGATGATCCAGTCACGATCCATATAATCCCCACCATCATTCACCAACCTCGTCGACCACCTCCACCTCTATCATCATCAACTCCGTCTTCGTCCTCTTGCTACTAGCATCGACCAATTCAGTTGCCTCCGCTTTCGCTTTATGAAGTCGCCGCCTGCCGACACCACCACCACCACCACCTAGACTTCCTCTCGCATCACCGCCCACATCGTTCCTTCCGCCGGAATCTGTCAGCTGCACGCCGACCGTGGGGCTTGCACGTTCTCGTGTCAGTCGTCTGATCAACATTTCTAACAACATCGAACAGCACCGGCATCTATCCATCTGCTCGCACAGAGGGACAGACATCAGTACCTGCTTCCAGCGCCACCTGCATTGCTCACCTTTCATAGCACCACCTGTTGAACCTTACCCTCCAGCATCACGGTCAGCGTGGCCCGCACCAGCTGCATATCCAACCCTTCGCCCAACCTTTCGCCCACTACGAACCTGAGCGGTCCGGACAGCCCACCTCTTTGGCGTCCGTCACCTGAGAGTTTGGCCGCCTAACCCTAAACTTGCCACCCCTCGATCTGGGCAGCACTTTCTTCTTGTTGGCACCTGAACGTTCGCTTTTGACGTTTCATTTCGCCTTCCGTCGCGGTTGAATCGGCGTAAGTGGCGTTGAAAAGGCCGACAAGCCCACGTATCTGCACCAGCCCACCGTGCGATTCCTGCAGCTTTTTGTCCTCCGACTTGCTCCTCGATTATCAATACCGTTCTTGACAATCGTCCAGCACTCTCTCAGTGGTAAGTAGAATGCTCTTGCAGCGTAATTTCGATGAAGTGCCGCCATGAAGCGCGCCCATGCAAAGCTACAGTGACGGCTCTCGGCTTACGGAGATGAAAGAGGGCCTGTTTGTGCCCTCCTTGCTGCTGTGACTGCTGCTGCCGCTGCGGCTGCGTGCCAGGCCATGTCCGCGTTTGGCGGTAAAGGTGTCGGGTCAAATCTTCTTACGCTCATAGGACCCACCGTGGCATGATCATAGAAGGTGTAAACACCGCACGGACGTGGCTGTACAAGCCTGCATGCTCGAGGGCGGATTGCGGTGTTCATCTCTTGATCGCCGACAGCTACAGTGATTGGCTCAGACACGAGGATTTGGGGGGCGACGGAGATTTAGGCTAAAGGCAGCACTCTGTTTTGCTCCTCCTTGCAACCATCCCCCCATTCCACTCGCTTCATGGTGGCCCGCCGTCCATGCATCTCTCTTCAATCAGCTGGCTGACTGACAGGTATCGCATCGCTCTTGACCTATCTCTCTTCTGTATAAAGTAATCTCATCAGACTCTCACTGTAGCCGCCACTCGCCCGCAAAACAACAAGGTTTCTTCACTCATCAGCCGACGAGGGCTCATTTCATTCAACAGTAAGTAAGGTTTGCGACGACATTATTGGAATTCTCTCTTCAACTGTCTAGTGGCTACACACGGATCTTCGGCATCATGGACCGATCTTGGATTTTGGGTTCGATGACGCCAAATCAGATTCAAACATGCTTTCGATGCTCGGTCGATTCGGTTACCAAATCTTCGCTCGGTCATCGCCGCTCAAATTGTAACTCGACAAGGCTCAGAGACTGGTCGAATGGACGCACGGCGACCTCGTTTGCCGGCATGACACAAAGCCCAGCTCATTGGCTAGTCGGCCACGAGAATAGCCGGTCTATCCTCCAACCTTGCTCTCCAACCCTGTCGGTTCCCGAGTCGCCAACGCGACAACGCAGCCAAGACCTCGCGCGCTGATGCCATTCGCTGTCGCAGCCGCACGTTGGTGGTGGCCAATCATGGAAATACGATCGTATTGGCAGTCAGCTCAGCTTCCAAATGCCTCGTATATGGTCAGTCCTTGTTGAATGCTTGTCATTTGATGAGGACTGCTACGAATCGGGTACCGAAGAGGAGCAAGTCTCCGCGACATGACAGGCGGCTAGGCTGTCTCGCTTACGCGCCAAAAGCCTCGTAGCCTGGACCCTCAGCGTTTCATGCACGCCTTGGCTCAGCAACGCAGAGAGAGAGCAAAAGCGAGAGCTTCGAGGCAAAAAAGGGGAAAAATTTCAGGCAGCAGACAGGCAGCCAGCCTTCGAAAAACCGAATCTCGAATCCAACTTTTCGAGGCGATTTATGAAGCACTGGGCTGTGCTGCCGCTATTTACCTCCCTCCTCCTCGCTGCCTCTGCCTCGCGTTGGCCACGCCCAGCACTCACTCAGCTCGGCCTCTCTTGCTTGCAAAGGACGACCGTCGACTCTATGCGCACGATCCGCTTCCCAAGATCAAGTCCAAGCTGTCGCTATCGGTCATCTCACCGACTCTGTTTCAGCTGGCGCGGGCATCGGCCTCTCGAAGTGACCGAGCTTGCGATCGACTGCAACCACTCTTTTGACGTTCACTTTGGCACAAGCTTGCGAGGATGATGCTGAGCCATCGCTTAGCTCCTACGGCCTCTGCGTATGCGCATAGTCATACGTCGCCATCGGTGTCGTCCGAAGTCATCGGCTCTGCCGTCTCCGCGTAATCCTTTCTCTTTCTCTCCCTATTGCGCAAGCAAGCGGTTGCTCAGTATCGGCTGCCAGCGAGCTTCTTGCTTTAGCGTTTACGCAGTGCCGGTACCGAGCATCGTCGGCCATATCAGGCTAGTGATATCGCCTTGCAGTCAAAGAGGGAGAGAGAGGAGACGAGGCTTCGATAGGCTATCATCGTGCATCTGGTCTAGGCTGGCTTTTGACGCGAATTTCAAGATGTGGGGCACGTTCCATCCACAGCTCCTGTGCTCTGCAATTGGAGAGCCCATCGTTTGACTTCGGCGATCTGGCTTTGACTCGTCCATAAGCTCAAACGCAATCGCGGCAATGCAGTGCTGGACAGGCACTCCCCAGCAGAAAGCAGTCTCGGAATTCCTATCGTGCCTCGATGCGAAGGCCAGCACAGCATCTTCCCTCAAAGGTCTTTGCTACAATCTTGTGATTTTGATGCACGGTGGCGGTAGGCACAAGCTGTGGCTGGCCAACTCCACTCAATCAGCAACTTGGCAGTAACGGCCACCTGTTGGGCCTTGCCCGTGGGGACAAGCTCACGGCAAAAGCCTTGCGGAGATGCGGTTGAACTGATGCATTCCTATGATGACTTGTCTTCGACTTTCTTGTCCTCTTTCACGTCCCCGTGTGTACTGACTCCTCATGTCCTACCTCTCTTTCCTTCTTCTGGTCCCAGTCCGGCTACACAGACTAGTTCTGCCGAGGTGACCGTCTTCTCTCAGCTCCTGCTTGTGTATCCCGACGGAACAAGTTGTCATCATCCGTCGCCATTTAGGTTTTGCTAACATTCCGACAAATATCCGTTGCCGGCTCAGCGCTCACATTCACCGGTTTCGCTTCTCACAATCGTCGGCTAGTCACGGTCAACACATCCGGCTCGGCGTATCCTTCTTCTAGCGCTTCTCGAGTCGCTGTCTGGTAACAGTGTTCGACAGCAATCTGTATCACAATAAAGTGCGCGTCGCATCTTTTCTTCCTTCCCAAGCGGACCATCATCACCATGTCGGGACCGTACTATACAGGTCAGTCGAGTGCCTCTGGCTCACCTTATCGACCAGGCACCGCTGATGGCTCTTGGGATCAGGGACGTGTATCCAACATGGGCGAAACTCGTCAAGATCTCTACGGTGTAGCATCACAAGCTCGACCGGAAGCATTGCAGTCCACACAGCAGCCTGCTTTGGGTGGCGCGCAGATGGGTGTTTGCCTCGGCCAAAACGTCGTCACTCCCCGGCAAACGGCCTTCTCAAGAGATCAGTTGGACGGCGCCTCTCACTTTGGTACGATGGGTGCTATGGGCACGTACGATCACAGCACCGCGGGTGTCATGCCTACCGACACTCCCAGAGCTGCTCACTACGGCGGAAGCAGTACCTTTGACGCATCCAAGATGAGCATGGGCTCTGCACATGCGCTCAACTCTGCGACTAGCTCGACCTGGCCGACCATGCAACAGACGTCGGATTCTGCCGCTTACAACCGGTATGCCTATCCTGCCCAGACAGGCACCAGCTCCTGGTCTACTCCTGGCGGTATGTCAATGTCGCAAAACGTCATCTACGACACCTCTTCCTCGGCAAACACCAGCCCGAACCGATCGCAGACATACTATGACATGTCGAGCGATCACTTCGACCAGAGTGGCTACGCCTCTCACATGGGTGCGCATTCTTATTCCATGTACGCGCCATCGTCTTCTAAGATGGGCAGCTCTGGCAACTACATCTCGGCATCACAGCCAGAATATCAGCCCGAGGAGATCGACAGTATGCTCAACCAGGTTTCGACTTTGTACAAGACTGCTAACACGAAGAAGATGGCCGAGTTCTACCGTGACAAGTGGGCCCGCATGTGGTAAGTACTCGCCATCATTTTACACAACAACGACAAGGAAAGGCCCCCTTACTGACTCTCTTTTTTTTCTGCTTCAATATAACACAGGCTCACTTGCAACTATACGCTCAAGCCCTCAATCCAGATCTCGATTCCACGCACAATCCTGCACGAGTCTTATCGCCGAGCTTGCGATCCCTTTGGCCTCGAACCTCTTCAAGCAGCCTCTTTCGGCAAGGTCCTTCGAAGTCAATTTCCGGACGTAGCACAACGCCGTCTCGGAGGTCGTGGTAAGACTCGCTTTCACTACTGCGGATTTGGCACCTCAAACGAGCGTGAGGCTGTCAAGGTCAAGTCGCTTCTCGAAGACGAAAAGGCTGGCAAGCTTCAGCTCAGTGCTGGTCTTAGCGCCGAGTATGCATCCGAGGCTCGCGCAAAGGCAAGGTCCGAGGGTCACGAAGCCGAGTCTTCATATCGCACACAACACCCTTCGTCCGAAGCGTCGCCTGTGGATGGACACGCGTCACGCCCGGGCCAGTACGACAACTCGCCGCATGCTTCTTCGGAGAGCAGTGCCCTCGGCAGCGCAGGCTTGCCCACCGATGATCGTATGATCGCCTCTGCCTTTGCTACGCTCAACAGCGCTGTCATGACCCCCCCAGGCTCCGGCGGAACGTACAACAGCAGTCAAGATGGTATGCGATACTCTCAATCACAAGCACAAGCACAAGCTCAAGGACACTCGCACGCGTCCCATCTCTCCAGCAGTGGCAGTGGTGCCATGCCAAGGAGACACACCGTCTCGCACTCTTACTCTGGCCTCACCGACTTGACCTTCCTTCCAGGAAGTCATACAACCAGCGACCCCAACGACGCTGGCGTCATGCACAGCGGCGACATGTCTGCGTTCGGACCAAGCAGTGTCTCGGGCTTTAGCGATCCCGCACAATCGGCATCTTTGCTCAACAGCCCGGCTTCCTCTCTACACGGATACCAGTACGTTCAAGATCCACGACACGTGCCCAGCTCGATGCCTTTTCGTCGTTCCTGTCAAGATCTGCCCGACTGGCCAACTATGAACGAAGGCGCCGCCGCTGCTTCAACGTACGGAACCTCGTCAACATCAGCGACCACAGCAACGGGCAACCCCAGCGTGCCCTCGGAGTCGCGGAAGGCTTGGCGTGAGTACGAATCCCTTTGTCAGGCGTTGCTCTATTCGATTTACCTGGGACCTGACCCTATATCGTTTGAACAGCGAACCATTTCATTTTGGAATAGTTTGAGTGCAGGGACGCGCGAAGCGCTGCGTAACGACACGATGCTCCACAACATGCTTTTGCGTGCAGACGGCATCATCTTTCGTCAGCTTTTGTCCAAGCTTGACGGAATGATCGGTGACGATGTAGCTGATGAGCGCATGCCTGGGCTACGGAGCCTCGCCAAGATGCTCTCGGAGCAGATGGCTGAGCTGGTGCGGGACACCTTGCCCGAGGCATGCGCAACTACCAAGCTGCAGGCATCGCAAAAGATGTCGGAGAGTCTCGAGCGCATCATCAAGATTTTCGAGGCCATTCGAACATTCAGAGAAGAATCCATGTTGGACGGCACTACAGATCTCGCTGGAGCTTGGCCAAGCTCAGACGCCGAGGTCGCTTCCATTAGTATGCTGCAAGCGTCCTCCATCCCGAATATGGTCACCGGCACCAACTCGACGTCAGTGGCTGGATTGAGGAATCAAAGCCTGCCTATCTCTTTGCGAGGAGCTCGACCTCGCTCCGGAACGCAGACATCGATGGGCTCCATTGCCAGTCCTCTGGCCGGGCCTCTCGCCAACTTCCAACTGCGACGTCGTGACAACAGTGTCAACAGCGCTGTATCCGACTCGCAGTACACCTGGGCTAGCGGCGAAAACCAGCGTGCATCTTCGTCTGCTTCCGAAAGCGAAGTGTCATCAATGCAATCCACTGTCGGTCACGGTGCGCAGCTCGGGTCGGCGATGCCTAATAATTTCTTCGCTCCGCTTGCTCGAAAAGCTACAGCAGGTGGGGGCGCGAGGTCACGCATGGCATCAACGGTATCGAACGCCGCTTCGGATACGAGCGGATCCATCAGCCACACGTTTAATAGTCTGGCGTTGGCAGGCGCACTCGGCTCTAGTCAGCTAGCGAATGCTATGCCCCAGACTCAATCTGGCGCGGACGGTGTTCGTTCGACGAAGAGCTCGAGCGACTCACCGTACCTTGCACAGACAGGGTTTACAACTTCGCCGCAGACCAGCAACTTGGCGTGGAATACAGGTGTCAAAGCTGAAGGATCCTCCTTTGACTCGGCTTCCTCTGCCTGGCTGCAGCAGGCAAAGGTCGACAGCCAGGTTGCCATGCAGGAGTGAATCCTTGCGGGTTGCCGCGCTGAGATCCCAACTCGTCTAACACATGCTTCTTCCCTCTATCGCTGGATCATCTTGGCGTGACTCACGCTTCGCAACCCAACTATTGCATTCCATTTCAGCACCTTATACCGAATCAGTCTCGTCTCCATTTCCAATTTCCCACTACGAACACTCTTTTGCGGACTGGTTCTCACACACTCTCTTCCAAACCACTCTCACTACTTCAGTAGCTCTTCTCTCCGCCGCCGTGCTCACGGGTCTCAAGGTCCGATCACTTCTTTTTTCGCTGTGTTCCGCTCGATATCCGATCATCGGCTCCTGCGGAGTTCGACACAATCACTTTCTCTGACTCTCACATAGCTCGTCAGCCTCAGTTCTACTTTTTTACTGTAACCCAAAACCAGCTCTCTTTCTCAGATTCGTTCTATTGTCTCTCTTTCTCTCTCCTCCTCTCTCACTCTCCACTCTACTTGATGTAGGCCATACACGAACATCTTTCCCCTTATCCTTCCCATTCTCCCACTACTTTCAGTTTCGGTGATATCAATTGCATTCTCTTAACATTCAACAAAGTGTGTGCGTCTGCGTTTCGAGAATTTGCGTCTTTGAGGCCCCTGCGACAAGGGAGAGCGCCTGTTGGGGAGTGCGGATGATCAAAGTTTGTAGGAGATTGAAGAAAGGCCTTCGGTACTTTTGTTGCAGCTAACTTACGTGACGGTCTTTTTGCGGGAGACCGATGCACTCTCAGCAAAGAGTTCACTTCAGGAAAGACCGATCTCTTACACATCTCTCGTCCTGACGACATATCGAATCTGCCGACATCGCCTGTTGCAAGCAAAATTGCTTTCTTTCTCTCTCTTGAGCATTTGTCACAGAGCCTTGCGGCCATGCTGTAAGAATTGTCAAACGTCTCACACCTGGCGTCGTTGGCGCATGGGTGGCAACCGGTATCTGCGCATCACCGCTCATGAGACGACAGCATCGACTTGACTGAGAATCGCGGAGAGGAGCTACAGACCTTCTATCAAGCGAACTCTTTGCTTCGTTCCTCTTTGATCTGGCCATTGCTACGCTTCACGCTCGAGCCCACAAACCAATCGCTTGGAGCCCTCTTGGCTTTCTATCCGGCAAACGTTGGGCTCTCATTTTAACCAGCATTATCCTCATACTCAGACGGACAGACCCACACGCACACCTCGACCTCGATATGACAGAGTTGATTGCAACAGCAAAAGAGAATAAAACATAACAGATCCCTCCAGAATGCCACTCTTTTAACGCTTGACCCAGGTGAAAGCCTTCCTCGCCTTCAACTGACCCGTCTTCTTCCTCTCTACCATCCTTGGGTCTCTCTTCAGCACACCATCCTTTGCCAATACATCCTTTACGTACTTCTTGGCCGTCAAACCTTGATCCATTTCCAGATCGTGGCCCGTTTCCGCGACAATGGCGTTTGCTAGGGCATGGGCGATCGCTCCGGCCTGACCGGATTTTCCACCGCCTCTGCAGAGCGCAAAGACGTTGTAAGCGCCCAAGTTGGAAGTGAGCTTAAGTGGCCATGTGACGGCTTCGCGTTCGGCTGTTCGGGTAAAGTACTCTGCGAGCGGGGAGTTGTTGATCAGAATTTGCCCCACTTGATCATTATCCTCTCCAGTCGACTTGGTACGAATGATCCAAACCTGCGCAGAAGACTCCTTCCTCCTTCCCATGGCATAAGCTCTCCCTTTTGCATCTACCTTTTTATTCGTTGATTCCCAAAGAACCTTATCGCCGTCTTTTTCAGCTAGCAAGTTGTTCGATTTGGCATTTTCGTTCATAAACTTTTCCAGCGTCGCATGAAATTTCCCCACCAACTCACTCGCCCCTTGCTGGCTTTCGAAGGTGCTAACGAGCGTAGCGTACCTAGCGAGCAATCCCAATCGAGAAACGATTTGACGGTACTGCGCAGCTTTCAAATTCGTCCCCAAAATCTGCTGCAGCGCGTCCACGTTGACCCACAGACTTTGACGCGCAGAAGCGAGCGAAGGGGGGGAAGAGTTGGGCGGAAGAAGGTGCGATTGTTCGAGGAGGCGTTTGGTTTGACGTGTGAGTTCCTCGAGTTCCAGCAATATGTCGATGTAGGCGGGTCGACCGGTGTAGTATGCTGGTGAAGTGGGTTTGGTTCGTGCTGGTAGAGGTGCAGTGGGGGGTAGAGAGGGGATACGCGATCGTGCGTATGCGCCATTGTTGTTGTGGTGCGACGAAGACGAAGAAGAGGAAGAGTGATGCGTCGAGGTCGTTGCGAATCGAACAGCCGTAGCAGCCGCCGCAGAAGTTGAGCAAGTGGTCGTGCCAAGAGAGAGCGTCCGCAGGCTAGAAGCCAGGGAGCGAGTTGAAGCTGCCATCACGACGTTGTTGTGTTGATGTTGCTACGAGGTGGAGCAGAGCAAAGATTAGGATAATGCTGAAGGATCAGGGTTGGTGGTGATCGCACGGCGAGAAGGCATGCCGGAATGCTCCTCTCCTCCTCTTCTGCTCTTCGCACAAAAATCTAGGCACTTCTTCCGACCGTCACGTGCCTCTTTCATCCACTGCTCGATCAAACATTTTTCTTGGTGGAAATTGGAATGCAGTCTAACAATTTGCCAGAAATGAGCATGGTGGAGAAGAGTCGCAAAGCGCTGATGCGGCCACATTGGCATTCTTCTCGTTCGCGCATGGTCCAACACCAACACTTTTTGGCACTCCCTTTTCCAACCCTGATACACACTTCAACTCTGCTTCATCACCAGCATCGCTACGTAGCACTCACGCTTGTAATTTACTACAATGACAGACGCAGCCGCAGCGACATCATCGAGCTATGCTGCTCCTTCAATAACGAATCACGTCCTAAGGATTCCTCATCCACAATATGCGACCTTTGTAACGCAGATCGTCCACCTTCGTTCCCCAACCTCGTCCTCCTCCTCTTCTGATGCCGCTACAGCGCCAAATGTGGGGAGTAGCCTGTTCGTCCACTGCACGTCCATCTCACCTACTCATGCTGCGTCCTTACTACCCTCACCTACTGGAGCTTCTTCATCCACCAACACCGAATTATCAGCCGAAGACGAAGCGATCGAAGCCGACCTCCAAGCAGCCCTCCTTGCCGCCGGTCGCTCCTCCTCCACCCATCCTTCTCCTCCCACCGCACCCTTAGGATCCTTAGCCGCAGATTTCGTACTCGCAATGTCCCCTTCCCCTTCCTCTTCTTCTACAACATCATTTCGAAGAGAACCAACAGGAACCCCCATCTCTAGCACCTCCACCACAAGCTCAACTTCCAGCTTAGCCTCTTCAATGTCCAAAAGAATCGCCTTCAAACTCTCTATCCCCCAACTCCTCCTCTCCCTCGACCTACCCCATTCATTACTGCCCAGCCCGGGGAGAATTCAGTCTCCACAAGACTCAAGAGCGCTCCTAGCGCTCGAAAAAGCGATTAGAGACGCTTGTGCAAGTGTAATCAACTCAAGTCCCCACTCAGCCGCGTGAGGGGATCTAAAACACGACCATGTAGAGAAAAGAGAAGGAAGAAAGTGTATGTATCTCCACCGTCGTCAAGAAGAGCAGTAATGATAATGTAATGTATAGTATCATAAAACACAATTGCCTCAGAATTGGCATTTGGCCGAGTGCACGGCTACAACCCGCCAAAGCCTCCCCCACTTCCATCCCTTCGTTGCTTATCCCTAGCGGCTTGTTGTTGCTGCTGTTGCAATTGTGCGGCGTACTGCTGTTGCTGATGTAAGGGCAATTGCTGTAAGAATGCCTGCTGCTGCTGTTGCTGCTGCTGGTGATGAGAGTGCAAATGTTGTTGCTGTTGCTGGCCGTGGTCTCGGTCCTGGATGCGCACGGGGGTGAGGGAAGGGGGTAGGAGGTTCGCCATGCCTGCATCGTAAATGTCGAACGGTAGAGTGGACGAGTTGCTGTTGCTGTTGTTGCCCGACGAGCTGTGCGTAGCAGACATGGCGGTGCTGCCGCCGTTGATGCCGTAGCCGCCAAGACCGGGAGATGTGCCACCACCGCTTCCGCCCATCATGTTCGCACCGCCACTTCCAGACTGATATCGACCCATTCCGACAGAGGCACCCCCACCCGAGCCCGAAGAGTAGGCGGCAGGAGGCGCGGCAATACCGCCATCCTTCCTTCCCATTCGATCCTGTGATGAAGATCCATCGACAACAACCGAGAACGATCCACCACCACCACTACCGCCGGCTTTACTACTGCCCAACATACTCGCGTCCCACCCTTGACCCGCGCCGCCGTTCCAGCCAGCTCCCAATTCTGCCTGCTGCTGCAACAGATCCAATTGCTGGTAGTTCGCACTCTGCCTCTTCTTGCTACTGCTACTAGTGTGTGCGGCTGATGAGGGTGCGAGACCGTTCTGCCTCCTTTCCCACTCACGCAGTGGGTCATCGCGATTCACCATCGATGCCATGCCTTGCCCATCTGCCATACTCTGCTCCAATCCCAACTTGGCCAGCTGTGGAGGAATCATACTCAGACGATTATCCGCAACACGCTGCTGTCTCGACCCGGCGTCCCCACTGCCAGACGCTTGTCCATCTCCACCAGAGCCGTAGTACGCCGCGGAAGGAGGTACAGCCATGGAGTGACGTGCATTATACTGCTGTTGCTGCTGCTGTTGCTGCTGTTGCTGCTGGATTTGCGCCAACTGAGCGGCCTGTGCTTTGGCCGCAGCTTTTGCCTCCGCAGCTGCTGCCTCTTCCCTCGCATACGGATTGTTGAGCACCGGTTGAGCCTGCTGCCTGGCCGCGGCGGAACGATACGCTTGCTGCTGAGCCAAATGCTGGTTGTACGATGCCGCGTCTTGGAATTGCTTGTTCGACGGTCTCGACGAGCTCTGTTGCGGTACCAAACCGCCATACGGATGTTTTGACACATCGGAAGCCTTTGCTCGGGACGCATCTCCGCTGCTGCTGGTCGAAACAGCGGTCGGAATCAGAGGCGGGCGGAATGGCTTGGTGAACTTCTCACCCGTGATGAACGGATGCAGCTTGGCCTGCTGCGGCGACCATCGTTCGTGCGGGTTCATGTTAAGCAACCCCGTGACAAAGTCGATGAAGCTGCTTCGATTCGCCATTTCTTTTTGCACATCGGCCGACTTGCCACTCTTTCGTGACATCGGGTAGGTCTTGACGATATCGGGTAGAGTGGTGGCCTTGAAGTACTTCTTGGAAGGCTGTTCCTGCACATTACGCTCTTTCGAGTAGCGTTCCAGTGACTTGAGGCGATAGCTCTTGCGGCCAAACTCGTCGGTGTAGACGCTGAAGAACTCTTGCGTTTGCTTGCCATTGTCCATCATCCATTGTGGTGGAAGGCCGAGCATTTCAACGATACGGCAGATCTGGTTATACTCGCTCGTGCCTGGGAACAGAGGCAGTCCGAGGAAGAGCTCAACTGCTATACAACCCAAAGACCACATATCAATGGCCGAGCTATAGGGCAGTCCCAGTAACACTTCAGGCGATCGGTAGAATCGAGACTGGATGTAAGTGTAGACTGTCTGCTTCTCGTGACAAGCCGAGCCAAAGTCGACGAGCTTGATGGACGGTGTCTGCAGCGTCTTGAGCAAGATATTCTCCGGCTTCAGATCGCAATGGATCAATCTGGCCTCGTTTAGTACCGTCAAGGCGTCCAACAGCTGTGCTGTGAAGACCCTGACCAAACTTGTGCTGAGACCCTGGAATGAATTCTGTTTGATCAATTCGTACAAGTTGGACGAAAGCAGCTCCAGCACCAAACACAAATGCTTTGCATGAATGAATGTGTCCTTGAGGCGCAAGATGTGGTGCTCGTCGTTTGGATCCCAGTTGCCGTTGAGCATCTCGAGCACGGTGACCTCCATCATACTCTGGTTGAAGTAGGCTGGCTTGTTTTTGATGACCTTGACTGCTACGATCTCGTGCGTTGTCATGTCTTGACATTTGACTACCTGACCAAACGTGCCTTGACCAAGGATATCCAGGATGAGGTACTTGTGACCTTCTTCCGTTCCTAACCAGTCGTTGACGTAGAGAATGTAATCACTCTCCTCGTTGTCCCTTCCGTCATTCTGGACGGGTTTGCTAGGCTTGGTGAGCACGCGTCTTGGGTTGAAGCTGAGCTCGTAGAAGAAGGCTGGGTTGACGAGATGGTAGGTGTGATGCAGATACGCCGTCAGCGCTTTCAGCGGACTGACGAAGCCGCCAGCCGGATCAGCTCGGCGCGAGGTCGCAAGGGCAGCAGCTGTGGCTGCTTTGCCGTCTGAAATGGCAGCCGCTCCGGTTGCAGCTGCTGTGGTCTTATCAATAACTGGACGCAGATCGTCAAAGTCTCGCACGCGACGGAAGCCTTCGTTGCGCCGCGACGATCGACCGGACGAAGCAGCATCGCGTCGAGCCGAGCTTGTTCTCGAGTTGTCCGATGCAGTGGTCATTGACCCCGAGGAGCCAATACCAAGACCGTGCTGAGCGAAGGAAGCATGGTCACTGTAGATAGCTGAGTTGCGAGCCGTGCTGTCGCCTGAACGATCGCGGGAAGACGAGTCAAGAATCATGCTGCTTCGCCCCGGTCCTCCTGGAGCGGACGGCCACAACTCTCCTGCGCCTTGCTGGGAGGACTGCATGTTGCGATATTGATTATTGATGCCAGCTGAGACCATCCCTGCCTGCTGATTGTGACCTGACTGATAAGCATATGGCAGCGAGTCCGACAAATCGCCGAGGCCGGAGGCTGAGCTTGTGTATTGCTGGGAGAGTTGGTGTTGTTGATGTGGTGATCTAGGTGCTTCGCGTGGGGAGTTGACGTCCATCAGATTGGCACCACCGGTTTCATGACTGCCTGACCTGCCTGAGCCTGACGTGTTGCTGTTACCGAATCGGCTCGAGTGAGAAGTGTTCGGACTGTAGGGGTTGTTGGAGGCGGGATCTCGTATTGACGATCCCGAAGTGTCCATGGCGTTGGATGAACGTCGGCTACTTGGGTTGCTGTAGGGACCTGAGAGCATCTGTGGTGCGGGAAGCAGACCGCTAGAATGAGAGGAACCAGAAGAGAGGGGCGGAAGACCGCTGTACGAGCCTTGGGGTGAGGTAGCCGAAGAGGCACCTCCTCCACCACCACCGCTAATAAAACTGCTGTGCCGCAATCCAGAAGGCGAAAGGGAAGAGAGATATGAGCCCGAGTTGCCGCCGCTGCCGTTACTACCATGACCCGAAGAAGAATGCGAGCCCATCGCTTGGGCAGCACCGCTCTGTGGAGAGAGATACATGGAGGAGCCAGAGGCAGCTGCATTTGATGTAGCTCTAGATTGGCTGGGATGGGAGTTGTGTCCCATGGAATGAGATCTTCCAAGCCCTTCGTTTCGATATGCCGCAGCTTGTGCCTGTTGATGCTGCGACGACAAGTGCTGTTGCTGCTGTTGCTGGTTGTCGAAAGAATACCGTTCTTGGGCATTTGTGGGCTCTCCGAGGCCGAAAGCTCCAATTTGTGAATTGTGCAGGCGCGGTGATGTGTAGGCGTTTGCGTTGGCATTGGCACTTCGCGAGTCTAGTGCGTTGGCCGAGTTGAGGCTATTCGGACTTTGCATGTACTTTGTGGATGCGGATGCATGGCCGTGAGATGAGTGTGGAGATCGCATGGAAGAAGGGCTTGGTGGAAAAGCGCCGGTATTTGACATGCTTGGATGCTGGTTACCGTGCGCATCAAGGCCTGCCATGTTGATGCCGACGTGAGGATCATTGTGCAGTGGCAGCGCGCTGATGTCGTCGCCGCCAAAGAAGGCGCCCGAATGTCTTGACATTTTGGGACTGTTGAAAGCTTACTTCAGATTGTCCCAAGACGGCGAACGGAACCTGACAAAGGAAGCCAAAGAACAGCAGCTGCAGAGCAACGTAGACGGCTATGAAGTCGGATGGCGAGGGAAGCAAGTAGATGAGCAGCTGCAGCCCGTAGGCAATTCAATCCGCAGTGGTTGTGTCGTAGCTAAGCGTCATTCGTGATTAGAGCCGGTCGATTCGATAAGGGTGTTGATGGTCAGTCGCCACGATGCCGTCACTGATAGTGCTGCGTCTGCTCAGGTGGAGCGGTAAGGCGGTGGCAGTGTGCGCCTCTGTGGCCGCCAGCGCGTTAGGAATACGTGGGGTTAGATGAAGATGACGCGAGATGGATGCAGGATGACTGCTGGCTAGCACGCTGGCTCGAGAGCGAGAAGATGCCGTCTGGGAGCGCTGCCGTTGTGCGAGCGAGTGATGAAGGTTGGAGGTCGAAGGATGATAACGACGAGGTTGATGAAGATGAGCCCAAGATGAGAGCGATGAAGAAAATGATTCTGTCTGTATCTACCTAGTGTGAGTTTAGTGCCCGGCCCGCTGTCTGTGCTTGGCTGCCGCGAAAGAGTCAAGGTTGACGGAAAAGCGAGACAAATGTGTTGTGCTGCTCAGCTGCGTTGTGCTCTGCTTGCTGCTTGTGCTGAGCTGTGCTGCTGATTTCTTGTGCGTCTGTGTATGTTTGACTCAGGCTCGGCCATTTACTGTAGAGAGAGGCTTGGCTGGCGGCTCATCTTTTCCAAGAAAAGGGCCAAATTGAGCTCAAGCACACACAGACACACAGACACACAGACACACAGACACACAGACACACAGACACACGCACACCGACACGCATATGCACGCTCACGCTCAGGCCACACTTTTGTTCTCAGTTCCAACTGAAACCGCGTCGCCTCGTTGACATCGCGCGCTGCTGTTGCTTTCTCCATCTGCAATATTTTCTATTTGTTAGACACACTTACCTAACACACGAATTCGTTTTTTACGCCAAGTAGCGAGAACGGCAAGAATCTACACATTCGTTGAAAGGCAAGCACACCTGCAACAGAAAGAAGAAACGATATCGACTCGGTATGGTATAAGGTTGATGTGCTTAACAAACGTGCGAAAGAAATGAGTATGTGGAATATGAAAACGAAGATAGAGAGTAGAGATGAAGATGACCTACCGCGCCTGTGTTGCTTTTGGTATGCAATATAATCCTCAAGGCTCTGCACCTGACTCCTCGTCCAGATCCAATTGAAGCGCCTCAACATCCTCTTCAGCGTCCATTCGAAGCAAGGTGGCGGCCGTCTGTTTGCCCAGATCGTCGTCGACAAAGTCAATCAGCTTGGGGTTGATCTGCATCGCTGCAGGTCTAGGGACGGCAAGTTGCTCAATTGGCTTGGATGATGATAGAGGAGTTCTTGTTGTGGTAGACCTGGTAGGCGCAATTGGTTTCGCGGCGGTGCGACCAGCAGCAGCTGAGGGTCTGACAGCAGCGGTTACCCGGTTTGTCGCGCTCGAACCTGGTGTAGCTCGACTACCAGGTGCCGATGCGATGGAGCGTTGCATGCCAGCTGATCGAACTACGGGCTGACCTGGCGCTCTGGCTGCTGTCAGGCGCCCGTTTGAAGTCGAGCTCGTTACTGGCGCCTTGGTAGAAGGAGTGACAAGTGGTCGCCTTGCACTGCTCGACGCAGCAGGACGGACGGTGGTCACGACAGTAGAGCTTTTTGGCCTAGCAGTCAGAGCAGGTCTGGCGGTGGGCTTGTTTGCGGCGAGGCTAGTAGTAGATTGCACAGAAATTTGAGCTTGCACGGTCGCTGCATTGTTCGTAACTGGCACGTCCGGCCACGGGTCGTCATCGTCGCTGTCGGCCATGAATGCAGATGACACGATCCTATCATCTTTCATCAACTCCATGGGCATGATCTCTGGGTCGCTTACATCACCTGGTCCAGCGGGGCCAAGATTCAAGGTTGTGAATCCAGAAAGCTGGGCGCCCAGCTCTTTGGCCCGTGGCAGATCATCCAATTCGTCTGGAAACTCGAAGACTGGGTGCTTGGCGTGCGAGCTTGATGGCATGTACTCGATCTCGGGATACATTTCTTCCTCCGTCAGCTGCACCACTGGCACCTCAGTGACCTGCTCAGTGGCATTATCGGCTTTCTGCAGTGAGAGACCCATTTCGGCATCCAAGATCTCGCCCATTCGCGCCTTGATCTGACCGGCACGTCCTGTATTTGCTGCAGGCGTCACAAAGCTGTTCTGTCGACTCATCGTTCCAGATCGATTGCTGAGCTGTGCTGGCGCTGGCGTCTTCATCATCTTTGCCATCCTACCGCCTGTTGAATTCTGGCCAGGCTTAGTGAAGGGCAGATCTGTGGTCTCTCTCTGTTTGCCGTTGATCGAGCGCAGTGCATTGGACATGCTAGCTTTGCGAGGATTCAGCTCGCTCGAGCCTTTTTTGAGTGGCGAGTTGTCAAGGTCGCTGCCGGGAGCTCCTTTGCCTTTGCTTGGCTCTGATTTGGAAGGGCCAGGTGTCTTGGCAGCGTTGCGATCACCCAGGGCCTTGATTGGAGACTTGGACGACATGAGATCCTGAAAGAGTTGCTTCGGTCCTGCCGAAGCCATCTCTTGGCCGAAAGGGTTCGAAGAATGTCCGAGTGCACGCTTGCCAGTGGTCATATTTCTTCTTGTTGGCGAGGCATTCAAGCGCGATGGTCCCGGTGTTCGTGTCTGACCGGCAAAGACCTGGTTCTCAGAGAGGACGAAGCCTCTTGAATGCATCATCGTGGCGATGTTATAGTAGTATAGTGGTGCTTTGAGTATGAATTTGATAGTCGTAGGTTTCGCAGTCCGGGCAGGCGCTTGTGCGCACCAGATTTGTCGGAGAGTATCCTTTCGTATGCGTGATCCCGGCTATTGCTCGGTCCAAGTCAGGATATCAAGAATCTTTTACGGACCTCCCAATGGCACAGACACTTGGCGTGCTCGAGCGACTGTTGATGATGGAGAGGTCGGCGATGCCAGATAGAAGTGGTGAAGTTGACGTGGTCGGGTGCGAAGATGAGTTTGTCAGAAGCAGTCTCCACAAGAATGAGCGTGGAAATTGACTGCAACCTGCATATACTCACACAAAATTGGCAGCTCCTGCCCCACCGCACGACTTTCCGCGTCTTGGCTTAACGACGTCACGTGACTTCAGCGAGAATGGCAGCTGAACGCCATCGACTCATGCTTGAGCTCACTCTTGCTTCCTAGATGTAGAAGAGTAAGACTCTCTAGGACACAATCTCAAACAATGACTCAAACTTCTTCTCAGAAGCATTGGTATCAAATCGATGACTTGTGTGCGTTTGTATGAGCTTGGGAGTCGTGTCCTGGTACGGCGTGATAGGCTGTAATATGGCGAGAATCCGGCTAGTTGCCGACTCCCCCGCGCTCTGTGCGAGCCTTTTTGCGGGAAATGCGAAATGTCGCAACCGTCAGTCGAGCTGTGCTGTGCTGTGCCATACAAGGGAAAAATGGGCCGAAAGCATGGCAAGCGCTCAGGGCAGGCACGGTGAAATAACTCCACACAGATGCGGGATCACAAGTCGCCTTTGGGTGACTCTCACGCTGTTCCTTTGGCTTATCGGAGACACGGCTATCCCAACACAGAACCACAGGCACAGGGTCTTTGGGGCATAGCATCCGACATCAACGATCCCTTTCACAGCCGCATTCCTTTGCTTTCAATCAGCATCACCTCCATCATCGACACCCTCGTTCTTTCGACAACCTCAGGATCGAAAGCCATTGCTCGTCACATTACTTCGGAGCATTTCCGACACTCATTTGCTGCGCTTTCATCATCAATCAACTGAACTGCGGATCCCATTCGAGCTGTTGATCGGCTCGTCTCTTGCCTTTCACCTCTCCCTCTCTCTCTCTCACCAACACAGTCTTCGGCTTTTCGGGTTCTGGGGCGCAGCTGGCATCGTTGCTGCCTCTTCGCTCCCCGCAGTCTGGCCTCAACGGCGACAGCTTGAATGCAGTCGCAGCAGGAGCACCTCCAACAGCGCCGTATCTCTTCCGCTCACTCGCGTCAACCAACTTCCTCCTCCTCGATCACAGGTCCTGACTCATCTCAGAACATCGACTCGCAAGCGCAGCAGTATGAGGCTCAGCCTTCCATACAAAGGCGCGCGTCTCAGCGATCAGAATCCGGCCAAACTTCGTCTGCTGCGGCGGCATCGCAGTTGACAAAGCTCGACGGTGTCATCTATCACTTTTACACCACCACTGCCAATCTTGTGATCCAGTCTCGTCTAGCTCACTTGCGTCCTCTTTTGCTCACAGCGCCGTTCGATGTCAGTCCTAACGAGCAAAGACCACCTTCAGCTGCAGGAGCATCACCGCAAACGAAACTCTCACGATGGTTTGGTCTTCATATTCCAGACAGCGATCTCTTCAAAGAGGAGCTCCGCTTTTGGCGCTCTATCACCTCTCTGCTTGGCCTCGAGACAATCTCGTCCGGCTCATCCAACAGCAATTGGGCCTCGCCGTCCTCCACGATTCCCGACCTCGTCCTTGATGTCATGCTCGATCTTTCAAATGTTCCCAACCACCACGAAGTCCTTCTTCTGACGAATCACAATGCTGCCAATTCTCCAAACTCCAAGCATCCCGCCTCGCCGCCCCACGCTAGCGCCTCGAGCAGCCGCATCTGTATCGATGGACGCCGACCGGGAGATGCACCGTCGTCCCGAACTCACACGAGACCACAAAGGATCGTCTTGGAAAGATGGCGATTGCGGTTCGACCACGTCACTCCTTCGACACCGCCAGATCTCTCGACATTCTACAAACGATCAGTCATTCACTTCCGTGCTCTCTTCACCCTGCTGTGCTCGCTCCCATCCAACTCCCTCTGCGCCAAATTGGAAGCGCTCAAGGCATCTCCAGAGAGGCGAGGCAGCCAGCAAGCCTCACAGCCGCCATTTCCGTCATTGTCTGCTCGAGATGACATTAGCTCGTGCGATCGCGAATTGACGATAGGCTGTCGACTCAGCTTGTCCATGCCAGAGGAGCCTTCCGACCCGGATGCCGGCATGGCTGGTCTTGAGGAAGAAGTTGGTGTCACCGAGACACTCACTGCAGAACAAGGGCTAAGCTTTGAGGATGCAGAAGGAGCGGTCAACATGAGCACCGGCAAGCGCAGTGGCAGCACTCACTACGCTATACGATCGCTCGCGCCTATCACCACGCCTATCGGTCTTCTCGAGCTATCGGTCACGTATCGAAAGCTCACTGGCTTCTCCGTCGAGGATGCTGAAAGTCTTCGGAGCGCCCAAGGTATCAAGGTGGATCTCGATGAAGATTACTTCAGAGCTGCACCCACGCAAACGTCCGTCTCAGTATCTCAGCCGCAAAGTCGAGACCCCAAGGCAACACGCTGCGGAGTCGCGACCAACGCGGAACGACGGGACCTTTCACAGTTTCCAGCACCGGCTCAGCAGCGTATCGGCGGCATCTCGGCTGGAAGGCCTTCCACATTGGCAGCGCAACGCAGTCAGCAAGACATACCCTTGGCGACTTCTCCAGCCGGCGCCCCTGCCAGTGTAGAGTCCACATCACAATCACCGGGAAACGCAAGCGTCTTCAGCACCAGCGCAACTGGACGTCACACTGCTGGTCTTTCAAGTCTCAGACGAACTGGGTCTAACACAAGTAACTTGTCGTTGACGGGCATGACAAACACAGCTGCAGCGCCGTCAAGTCCGGCACTTGCGGCAGCTCTTAGTGCCGAGCCAGCATTTGTTGTGCCAAGCTCGATCAGACGGGCAAGCACGAGTGAGCGACGGCTTCGAACTCTAAGCAACCTTTCCAGTGGACGACCAAGCGCACCTGTCTCTCCTGCTACTGGCACCTTTGATCTTCCGGATGCAGCAACGAGCGCGCCTCGAAGCGTATCCGCCGCCTTTCCTACCAGCGCTACAGGACGTTCCTTCTCAACACGGACCACCAGCGGCTTCGTTGGATCTATGGGAGCCAGCAATGCCGCTCAGGCTTCGCAGCCTCGACCGAGCGTGTCGTTCAGCCCCTCATCGCCTTCACCACTTGCACAGCAGATGTGGATGCATGGGTCCAGAGTGGGTAGCAGCTCAGGTCTCGCACCTGTAGGTTCGTCATCTGCGACCTCATTCCGCAGCGTCTCCGGCTCGGGACTACGCCCTTCAACATCAGGCACCGGCGTATTGACAACGCCAAGCCTGCGAAGCGTTTTCCAAACTTACGTGCCTCGATCGCAAACCACTGCGTCTGCTTCCATGTCGCGAACACCTCCAACTTCGACTAGTGCATTCATACAGGGAAGCTATTCGCCGTCTAACTTGGGCATGGGCATGCGGGGTTCCAGCATGCGGAGGAACTCCAACGTCAGCGATGCTGGATCTGGATCAGCCTTTGGTTCTAGTGCGTTTTCCACTTCGGCAGCTGCAAAACCTCAGATGATCAAACGCTACAGCACCAACTTTGCTTATCGACAAAATCGCGAGCGCGGAAGCATCTACGGCAGCAGTCTGGGATCCGAGGGTCCCGCGTCGCTGGGTGCCGGTGCGGAGCCTTCCAGCTATCCTCGCTTGGGAGGTGCAGCTGCAAGTTTGGGTTCGGCACACGGTCGCAGCTGGGTCTCTCGTATGGAGCAGCGTCAAGGTCTGGGTACTGGGGGAGCCTTTGCCCGAACGTCTACTCTGGATTATGCCAGTGCAGCAGCCACTGCTTCGCCTGCGTCGAGGTATCGACCACTGTCGGGAGCGGGCCCGTCTCAGCTGGGCGGCTCGACGTCGAGTCCAAGGAGTCACGACGAAGATATTGACGATCTCGTCCGGCTGTTGGAGACTCGACCTGCTTTTGGAACCTCATCGATGGGCAAATTGACGAGTCTGCGGAACGAGCGCCGAAACGCACCAGGTCTGAGTAGCACACCTGAAGAAGGTGCCACTGCTCGCCCTGGGGCTGCTTCGGATGCTCTGACTGATTCTGTGCAATCCAACCTTGGACAGGACCGTCCACCTTCATCCTTGTCAGGTAGCGGGTTGCGATCTGGAACGCACGGCTTGCGCACAGCCAACCCGATGTCACGTAGTCAGTTGGATGACCTGCTCAGTCGTATGGCTGAGTCGGTTGGCATTCTCGGCTCAAAGGAGCCTGGTCCGTCAACAAGTGGCGAGACATTATCGGATGTGGCAGCCTCGGAGGGCGCTCGAAATAGCGCGGCTGCGGCCATCGCACCGGCACAGACAGCTGGATCTGTGACTGCTCAGCCTTCGCAAGTCGCCCAGCCTCTTTCTCGACCACAAATCGCTGCCACCTTCGGCAGAGGACGCGGAAGCTCGACCTTGGACGCTGAAGGTACTACCTCTGAGGCACCCTCGAGTCGGCTCTCTAGTCCTAGCACATTTGGCCTTGCTCTGTCCGGTGAAGCCGGAATGCGTCCACGCGGTGCACTGGGACATCAAGTTCGCACGTACGGCACTTCAGCCACTGTAGCTGGTGCTTTTGACAGGAGTGCCTCTGATGTGTCTCAAGAAAGTGCTGCTGCAAATGTGCCAGTTTCTGCGATGGTTACGCCGTCGACCTTGACTACGTCGATGGACCATAATCAGCTGCCTGAATACGAAGCCGAGGGCGACCTTATCTTCAAGGCTGATGGTCAACAGGAGTACGACCCAGAGGACGAGCTGCCAGGGGAGATGGAGATGATGCCAGAAGAGGCCAACTCTGCTGCCTCAAAGGGCGTAACAGCATTTGGTCGGTTAGCCGACACGAGTCTCACAGCCTTTGGCGGTGGCGTTGAAGGCGGCATTGGCGCAACACTACCTGTAGGAGCGCATCGCGAAAGCCGAGCGATCGATCGTGTTCGAAGCGGTGGACCGATGAACGACTGGCATGTTGCTGAACGATGGGAACGCGAGCGTGCTCAAGAAGCGGAGAGGCGTCGAGCGGATGCAGAGATGTCACGCAACTTTGGACAAGAAGTGGGAGCCAGCACGCGCGGACGTGGATCGCATAGTCCTTGGCGGGCATCCACTCACACCACGGCACCTTCCCCCACAGCAACCACGGGCACCCCAATGTCTCTGCAGAGCACTGCCACTGCTGGCTCGCTTGGCTTTAGGCCCTTGACTGGACCGAACAGGCTGTCTGGTGCCAACAGTGTCGGATTGAGTATGGCAGCAGGCACAAGTGACGGACGGAGAGGATATGGAATGAGCGCGCCTTCAACGCAGTTCCATTATCAGCCTAGTTCGTCGAGACCAGCGGCCAATTCATATCCCGTCTCGAGGGACGAAGATGAAGAAGAGGAAGAATACGAGGAAGAACACTGAATAGTCACAGCGATCTTGTGTCGCACAAGCAATACGATTCAGCAAGCAATGGCGATGATGGTGATGATGAGCACGATATGTAACAACTGCGTAGAAGTGAGGGTGACCGTGTGACGTGGCCACCGAACCCTCGAATTGAGCATTGAGCGGGTGTAGAGACTCGGAGAATTTCCGAACATGTCAATTTTAGAACTCGCCTCTTTGGCGGCGTGCGGGCGAATTGGCCGAGAAGCACAGAAGGACGGTGATTCTTCCCGCGCACACACGAATGCGGGCAAGGGTCGCGAATGCTCGAATGTGGGGTTGAACTCCTTTCGCACGCTTTCCGTATTCTCTCGTGACACAACCAACACCCTTTCTCTCGTTTTGACGCCTATACAAGATGGTATGTTGTCGTTGCTCTGCTCGAAGGCTAGAGCTTGATCACTGCTCCGAGATGCAGTCATACTGATATAATTCTTGACATTCGTACACGACCTCTTGGGCTTACCTGGTTTGGCTCTTGATGCACGTTGCCGACCACAACCGGTTGCATCCCCTCGGCGTTTCTCGACTCTCGACCTACGCACACGAATTCGTCCCGCTCAACTTACACATTCCCTCTATCGCTACGCTCGCTCCGCTCGCTCAGCCAACATTCAAAGACATCCGAGCGAAAAACGCCCAATTCGCAGCCACGGCACGCGAGAACTCTGGCAAGACTCGCATTCGTACCCCCAAATCCACCCCCTCCTCTTCTGCTGCTGCTACGAACGAAGATGGTCAGCCAATTGAAGAGTCAACACCGAAAAAGACAGGGAACGGTCGAAACATTGTCAAACCAGCACGTCGCGATCGCGTAGCAAGTGGGAATGGAAGTGGAAAAGTCAAAGGTGGAGCAGTGGGTGGCGGGTTGAAGGGCAATAAGGTTGCCTTGGCGTTGATTTGCTTTGTCGTTATTGGCGGTGGTAAGTACCTCCTCGCCCCCCTACTCTCAAACAAGTCAAAAGAAAGGAGACTTGGGAGAGAACACAAGAGAGAAAGAGAGAGGAAGGATCATAATACTGACACCAACAAACCTCCCATCTTTCTTCGCTGCGATACGATGCGCTAAACGAACAGTTTTCTTCGAGTTGATGCGCTTCTTCTTGTAATCGCCCTCACCAATAGGTGCTTGTACTACTTTGCTATGAGCGATCTTTTGCTAAGGTGAATATCAATGCAGTGCAGCAACACGTGTCAAGGTTTATGCGCGGGGGGCCTTTCTTCCATTCCAACATGATGTGATGTGTCAAAGTCAAGTGCTTCAACAGATCTTTCGGCTGTGTATTGCACCCAACGGGTTCTTTTGAGGCAAAGAATGTCGTTCTCAGAACACGCACAGCACAACACATTCCAAGGAACGAGGCGTAAAGCAACGTAACAAGGCGCATCGCTATGCCATTCATACAAAAACTACAAATACTCCTGAACAATCTTCCGCACTGCCTTTGCGTCCAATACCCTCGCTCTGTTCTTGACTACGAAATCCGCATCCACCTCCTCCTCCTCTTCTACTTGCATCTCCTCCTCTTCGTTGTTACTTGAGTGTGAAGTGGAACCTTGATCAGCAGCATGCAAAACTTTACTGACGGCAATGACGTGTTTCGGCTCATTGGCACGAATCCAAATGGCACCGTTGGCGCCGATGGCGGCTTCAAAGGCAAAGTGCGTTGCGACGAGCTTGAGCAACCCATGCTCCGGCCTTAGAAGACTTGATTTGCCGCATACAAAGCAATGAACATGAAGAGTGTTGCGTTAGTACCTCGCTCTTTTTCTCTCGAGTAATCCTATACTGAACAAATCGGTGGAAGACTGTGAGAAACTTACCTTCGGCACAACCCCAAACTACACCTAACCAGCAAAGCATGTCCGTTCTTCTCCCCCCTCTCATCGGTCGTTTTCAAATCTCCAAAACCGTCACTTTTGCCCGTTACGGGATTGACACACGTCAACTCGGGTTCGGTGAATCGATCAGCTGAAACGATACGCGCGTAGACGAGCGATCCGATCTTAAGGTTGGGCTTGTGTCGTTTCGTTGCGCCTTCGAATGAAAGTGCGGGTAGAGTGGCGCTGTGGGCAGAGAAGAGCGAGAGGGTGTAGGATTCGGCTCCTCGGTTGGTGATTTGGGCGATAACGGAGTCGCCTGGTGCTGGGACGTACTATGAGAGCCGGTGGATGAGAGGTAAGGATCAAGCGTGGTAAGACAAGAGAATAGCAGAGGTGTCAGCGTGAAGTAAGGATGGGCAAACGGAAGCAGTGCAAGTGCGGAACAGTAGACGTACGCGATTCGTGTTTGCCTCGACCCAAAAAGCCGTTTCGCCATCCTTCTTTTTTGTCGCTAACGAGGAAGACGAAGGAGTAATATGACCGAGTGCACCAGCGCGGACAGCCGTAAGCGACTGCATTGCTGCATGCTGCGTGGGTAAAAGTCCGGGACCGAGTTTGATCGCTGACCCCGAACCTGAAGTTGAGGCGAGGGGGACGACGTCACCGGGTAGAAGAATCGTCATTGTGTACAATCTTAACAGGTAGCCTGCAGGCTCGTGAAGTGCTGAAGAAGTATCTGTTTTAGACGATACTCTTGTCGTTGAAGATGCAGATAATCGGCAGTGGTCAAGGCGGAAGGAGGGGTCGCTCGACCAAAAGTTGTTGCCAAGATGCGAAGGCCTTTGAGCTTGGACTTGACCGGGGGTTTTAGCGGGTGTTTCCGTTGGTCCAATATCGATGCGTAAAGAGTCCGATGTCGCTATGCAGGCAAGGGCAGGTCCGGCGAAATGCTCCTATGAGAATGACGAGGGTTTGCGACGATGAAGCAGAAAAGAAGACGAGCGAAGTAGCTGCTGGATGTGGAGTAAGAAGACTTCAAATTTCTCTTAGCCGCAAAAAAGACCACCGCCGCTTGCTCTGCGCCCGAGACCCGACTTTTTCTTGCCCCTTCTTCGAGCATGCACGAGTCAGCAAGCGCCAAGAAGAAATGAACGCTTTCTTATCGAGGTTGGACCCTTGCCTTGCCCACGCCTCTTCTTCTTCTTCTCACCACGACTCTTCCCCTCATCTCCACCCTTTCACTCCTTCCCCCTCTTCCCCTCGCTCTCTTCAGCTGAAGGCATCGCGCCGTGGAATTCAAAATGGCCGAACTCTCCGCGCTCCCCAAAGCCCCCAACCCAGTCCTTTCGCAGGGCCACAAAGACGTTCTTGCCGGAACCTTTGGCGGCATTGCACAGGTCCTCGTCGGTCAACCGCTTGACATTCTTAAAGTTCGACTTCAAACCTCACCCCCGGGCACGTACACTGGAATGGCGGATTGCGCTACGCGTATCGTTAAAAATGAAGGTCCGCTTGCGTTTTACAAGGGAACACTGACGCCTTTGTTGGGCGTAGGTGCATGCGTTAGTATCCAGTTTGGCGTTGTAGAAGCGCTTAAACGCACGTTTCGCGACAACAACAAAGCGAAGGGACAAAGTGGTGATCTTAGCTACGGCCAGTTTTACCTCGCTGGTGGAATTGCTGGGTTGGCAAACAGCTTCGTCGCTGGACCAGTGGAGCACGTTAGAATCCGACTGCAAACGCAACCTTCCCCCCCACTTTACAAAGGTCCTCTTGACTGCATTCGAGCTATGACCTCCCAAAGCGGCCTTTTCAACGGTGTCTATCGCGGTCAGATCCCCACATTCGCAAGAGAATTCCACGGAATGGGCATGTACTTCCTAACATACGAAGCGCTCGTACAGTACAAACTCTCCTCCTCCCGCATCTCCCGCGATGAACTCCCCTCGAGCTACGCCATGTTCGCCGGCGCTATGGCCGGCTACGGCCTCTGGCTAACCGCCTACCCGGCAGATATCATCAAGAGTAAGCTCCAAACAGATAGCCTGGTCCCAAGCGAAAGGAGGTATAAGGGCGCATTGGATTGCATTAGGCAAACGTTTAGGGCTGATGGTGTAAGAGGGTTCTTCAGGGGACTGTTGCCTACGTTGGTCAGGAGTCCTTTTGCCAATGCGGCTACTTTTGTCGCGTTTGAATTTGCTGCTAAGAACTTGCGGAATGTTTAGAAGGGGAAGAGGGGAATCAAAGACGGAGATGAATAGATTGGGCGCAATAATTGGCTCCTAGACCATGAAGAATAGGGCCAAAGTCACGCAGTAGATACACGAAAAGTCAAGAAGAGGAAGAAATAACATTGATGATAGACCCATAGCAAAATGTGCGTGCTGATTGTGAAAAGTAAAGAAATGGAGCAATGACAAGAAGCGTGACGAGAACAGAGCCAGAATGAGGATGCAAAACGGTGAGAAAGAGCAGGACGGAAAGAACAAGTACAGAAAGCTACAAAGAAAGAGGAGCCATGGCGGGAAAATAGTGACGATTGTGAGGAGACGGAAACTGAGAAGACCTTGACGATGCGAGACGATGTGAGATCGGGAACTGTTTGCAGTTGGTTGCTGGGATTGAAAGACTTTGAAGTCGAATACGATTGAGTCGGAACGGAGAGGATGAGATGAAGCAGAATTGCTAGAAAGCAGGTCAAGCTGATAGAGTACGCAAGACTAGTCTTCGATGTCCATCCTGCTACCGTTGCTAACACTTGAGTTGACACTGACCAGCGTGGACCTGTGCAGAGTAGTGGAACATTTGCCAGCCGCGAGCGAAGGAGACAGACGATCGATCGAACCCATCTCCTCATCCGCGTCCTGACCCTGTTGGCTGGCTTGAGCCTCCATAGCCTGTACGACGAGATGACCTCGTTTACCGCTGTGAGCCATGGCAAGAGCGAGTCGAGCGTGAAGCGTCATGCCGCCTGCGCTACTGTGACTGCCGTTGCTGCCGTCGCGAGCTGCATGGACACTGAGAGTTCGCTCAAAGGGATTGCGAGTCAATTTGCGCGGAATTGGCGAAGTAGGCATGGGTGGTAGGCCCGTTTTGCGGACCTGCTCGCGAGGATCTTCGGCGTGCTTGGGTGGATCGATGGCGAGAAATGTACCGAAAGAGGGTGAGGGACAAGGGGAAGGACTGGCCGTGGGGCTGCGAGAGTGGCTCTCGGATAGACTAGGCGATGGAGCGACTGAAGCTGAAGCAACAATGGCGTCCATACGCTTCGCAGCCTCTTTCTCGTTGGAATCCTGATAAACGGCAACAGTGTCGGGCTCAGTAGGCGAAGGGAAGGCAAGAGGGAGTTGGGCTGATGCAGAAGCCGTAGCAGTAACACGTTGGTGAGTGGGAGATGTGGGTGAGAGAGTGAGCCCATGATCGTCGGGACGAGGGGAAGTGGCGCCGATTGTGGGTGTCGATCGAGGCTCCTGGTCGTTTTCGCCGTGTGAGCGAGATTTGCTTGAGAGAGGACTCTGCATGACATCGATGTGAGCACGACTGTTGCGTTTGGTAGGAGTGCGCTCGACGTCCATCATTGAAGGAGCGGAGGCAAACGCCGTGGAAGATGGAGGAGATGCTAGCATAGGCTCGTCAGCCAAGCTATCGTTACTTCCGGTAGTAGAAGTTGCGTTGACGATGTCATGAATCTGGTAAAGCGCAGGCATAGGATTGCTGTTAGTCGAGCTGGCGTCCTTGGCTGAAAGGCGACGATGGACCGAGGGTGGGCGTTGAGGAGGACCTTCTCGAGATGCAGCGCGGGGTCGAGGTGGTGGAGAGACAGGCGAGATGCCAAGGCCCGAAGTCCAGCCGTTTGCGTTGACTACGTTTGCATTGCTGGGCGTCTTGGCTCGAGAGTAAGGGTGACCGACAAACCTGACGGTCGAGGCTCCCTGGGCTGACGAGGTAGACGTGGCCGAATGACCCGATGAAGAAGGAGAGACTAGATGGTCGCCAGTCTCTTTGGTAGAGTCAGGAGATGTGGGAAGCGACTGCTGGTCTGACACATTGATGTTACCGCTGGAGACGGTTCGAGAGGAGCGGGAGCGGGAATGATGATGGTGATGCCTTCGAGCTACTAGAGCAATGGGACGACGAGGCATGGGTGCCACCAAGACTAACGAAGATGGTTGCATAGCATGAGTGCTACTGCTGCTGCTTTCGGATTGCAACATGATATACGTTCAACACGAGACGTGATGGTCGGAAGCTACAATGCGGGAGTACCGCTGTTGAGAAACGTGATGATAGCGGATGCGGGTTTGCCTCTTTACCGTCCGAGCATGCTACGTGGTCGGCTAGAAAGCGCTAGAGACGATGCCTAGACCTTGAGAGGCGAGCGTATAGAGATGGTTGTTGATGGAGGTGTCGAGCGAAAGGATAATACGAGGGAAAGGTGGATAAGAAAGATGTGAGGGGAAAAGAGGCAGATCAAAGGATCGACGGAACGGAGGCTATGGCTGCTGAAATGCAATGGTTCGCTTGCCGAGAGAAGCAGCTGTAGGCGGAGTGTACCCTTAAGAGAAACAAAGCTGACAGGAGGAGGAAATGCAGCTGTGAAACTGCAGCCACGGGATGGTCAGCTTTTGCCAGCTGAAACGCTCAATTTCGCTTTCGCTTGGTGTGATCTCGGTGACTTTTTTGGCTTGTCTGTCAGCAGCACGCCCCGCCGCTCTGGCTTCGATGAGCGCGGGAAAGAGTGTGTCTGAGCTCGGGAAAAGATAAGCGCTGCCGCCGCCTCACACACTCTCTCATGCAAACAGAACAGCTGCTGCTCTGGCCTAAATTAGGCCGCTGATTCGAAATTCGGAGTTGTCCTTTCCGCATCAAATCAGCCAAATTCGATTTTTCGAGATTTAATCTTCGATTCTTTGGACAGCCAGCCAAGCGAGACAGCTCAGGAACTGACGTCGAGAACAGCAAGCCTTGTGACCGCAACTTCATTTTAGCGGTACAGCTGTTCGCCTCTGTTGCATCCTGCGCTCTCACGACGCGAATTTACGCCGAGCTGCGTGCTAGCTTAGCCATGACCTCACGAGCAAGCCGTAGATCCCACTTCACAACCCCACTTTTGACGCCATTCGCTAAAGACGCTAAGTACATTCACTAATCCAATCTACGCTCGTGGCTCATCTGCTATCTTCTCAAGTGCAAGGTCGTGGGCTGCATCTGGCTGGCTAGATCAATCTCACTATACTTCTTTACGCCCTAGCTATGTTAAAGTCTTCGGACTTGGCCGTGTGCTAAAGTGTTGCGACATCGTCAAAGCTTGCTGCTTCTGCCGCGGTTGGGTGCGAAAGAAGACTTGCCCCTGCTCAAACCAATCAAGTCAAAGATGGCAGAAGAGACGAGGAAGGGGACGTAGTGAGTAACTGTTTCGCTCAGCAAGACACACAAGTCACATCCGAGACACGGCAATTCCCAGAGTGTTGAAAGCAATGCTTTAAAATTGCTAGTGGTCTTGGTGCTTTTCCTTCCAAAGTGATTCCAGCGAGACGCAGAGCATAGACAATTACCTTCCGTAGAGAGGGGGCAAAGTAGGCTTGTTGCCCAAGATCTCATCAATTTGCGACATGATTTCGGGGGTGAGCTTCTCGAGGAGGTCGAGCGACTTGAGGTTCTCGATGATCTGCTCGGGCTTGGAAGCTCCCAAAATGACGGTCGAAACGTTCTGTCGATGTCAAACAAGAGCGAAAATGTCAGGAATTCATCGTTGGCATGCTCATAGCTAAAGTTGATGTCAATACTTACAGGGTTCTTGGCACACCAGGCGAGAGCCAAGTGGGTCACCTTGGCACCGAGTCCCTCAGCGATCTCAGTCAGCTTCTTGACCTTTTCAATCTTGGCTTTGCCCTCGGGAGTCTGAAGTTCCTTGACAGTGTTGTCGAAGAAGCTCTTGTTGGTGTCGAAGCGCGATCCCTCCGGAACACCGTCGTTGTACTTTCCAGTCAAGAGACCACAAGCGAGAGGAGACCAGATGGTAGTGCCGTAGTTGTGCGACTTGTACAAGGGGTCGTACTCCTTCTCGGGGCGTTCACGGTGGAACATGTTGTACTGACACTGGTCAGCAATGGGTGGGATGAGGTTAAGACGAGCAGCGACAGCGTGGGCCTCCTCGATCTGTTGAGCGGACCACTCGGAGGTTCCCCAGTAGAAGCACTTGTCGCTCTCAATCAGGCGGTTGAAGGCGCGAACAATCTCTTCCATGGGGACGGTAGGGTCGGGACGGTGAGCCATCAAGACATCCCAGTAAGCGAGACCGGCGCGTTCCAGCGAAGCATTTGCCGACTCGATAAGGTGCTTCCTGGACAGACCCTTACTGTTCGGGTCAGTACCGCCAGTACCGAAGAACAGCTTGGAGATGAGAACAAGATCAGATCGACGAAGGTTAAGATCACGGATGGCCTTGCCCATGTCGACCTCACACTGACCGGCGGAGTAAACTTCGGCGGTGTCGAAGGTGTTGATACCGTTCTCAAAGGCAAGCTTGACGATTTCTTTGGTCTCGTCACTGTTGACAGTACCACCGTAGGTGAGCCACCCGCCGAGGGAGAACAGGGCAACACGGAGACCCGAGGAGCCGAGACGGCGGAAGATCATGTTTTTGGGATCATACACGGGGCAGTCCTTTGGGTTTGCAGCGGTGGGAGCCATTTTTGCGGTATGTTCCTACGTTGTATCTGAGGGACGGAAGCTGAAAGAGGAAAGGTGGAAAGAGGGAGGAAGAACGATGGGCTGAAGTGGGGTCTATATATGCTTCCTCAACTGGAGGGAGGACGGCGAGATCTCCGGCACAAAGTTGCATGCGGTACGTGCTCATTCAGCCTCGGGGCGAATTGCTGACGCGGCACAGTCCAAGCCCACACGTGCTTCACAGGGCTCGAGCGGGGTACAAGGTGGGAGAAACAATACCACATTTGTATAGCCGTATGTCAGCTGAACATAGAGGAAGAGGAGAAGAAGCGCTTTTACGTATTTCCTAACGGCACCCACGCTGACTGACTGCCACGCTGCACGGTCCAACGCTTTTTCGCAATTGGACGCGCTGCTTCCGCTGCCGGCAAGCGAGAATCGGAAGTCATGGCACCGACAGCTGGAATTCATGCAGGTCCAAGATGCCACGCCGCACGCAAAGCTCGGAACTCGGTTACGTTCCTCCACCTTTTCTTCTCGTGCAGCTGCACCCTTTTTCTTCTGAAGCACCCCACACAGCTCAACGAACTTTTAGTAGCGATCTTGTCCAGCCATGCACCGATAACAGAAGTTTTGGGGACTCACAACAGGATGCTGTCCACAAACAGACCGACAAAGCTGGTAGGAAGGGCTTTGCGCAACGTTCTCGTCTACGCGAACGGTAATCCTGTAGCTCGGCCTCCAAGTTGCAGTAGCAATCGGGGCGTATTCACCTCTGTCTCAAGCAGGTCAAGAGCGAATGCCTTCTGGACCACGGACGACCCTCTCATCAAGTCCGTTCGTCGCAGACAAGAATCGTATCGCCTGCGCCAAGTCGGTGACGCAGCCAGGAAGAAAGCTGACCGTCTCGAAGCTGTCCAACTTGCCAGGTCGGAAACTCGCTGGATCGTTCAGCACGTACGCAAGCTTCAAGCCGACACCATACCATCTTCAACCAGATCCAAGAACACGCTCAGCAGATCTTCTCGGCGACGACTCGTTTCAATGTCCACACAGATGACACGACACAACATACCCATATCGTACCTTCTCGGTAGCGTACCTTTCGGCAACCTGCCACAAGAGCTCACCGTCCGACCGCCAATCCTACTACCCAGACCTGAGACGGAGCAATGGGCAACTGAGCTCGTCAATGATATCCTCTCTACTTTTGGCACCACCTCGGCAAAGTCAATACGGATCGTCGACCTATGCACGGGTTCAGGCTGCATCGCACTTCTGATTGCCAATGCGCTCCGTACTGCTCTGGGTCCGGAAGGCAACTGGAAGGTGGTGGCCTGCGACCGCTCACCTCTGGCGGTGGAACTTGCTAAAGAGAACGCACTCAAGCTCGGCTTCACAAAGTCGAGCTTGCACATCGTGGAAGCAGACATCTTTGACAACGACCATATGTACAATCTGGCAAAACTAGCAGGAGGACCATTTGATATAATCGTCAGCAACCCACCGTACATTCCAAGAAGAGAATGGAACAATCTTGGACCGGAAGTCAAAACACACGAAGACCCTGCTGCGCTCATCGGCGAGCGAAACATCGCCCCTGCTTCAACCCAAACCATAGCAGAGGTGCAGGAGCGGAAGGAGACATATGACGAAAGAGAAGCTTGGCTAGATCGCTCTGGCTTAGCTTTTCACTCTCGCCTCGCGGAACTGCTCTATCGACCGTCGTTTTCTGCTTCCACTTCTTCTCTTGCTCCACCTCTGCCGAGGCTAGTGGCTGAGTACGGTAAAGGCCAGCACAAAGCCGTCGAAAAGCTACATGCCGATCTCAAGCCGCCCAAGGAGAGATTGCCCAAGATCGTCCGCATCACAGACCGCAAGTTGGTGATCGTCGGTGTGGGCAACGCAACAACGCATCCCTTGACGCGACATTCGATCGGACAGGTGGTGCTAGACCCACTGCTTAATGCATTGATAGAAGAGGATGCAAAGGTGCGAAAGCAGCTCATAGAGACAAGAGAAAAGCTGGAAGCGGCTAGACAGGAAGCAATTGCATCAGGTCGGATCGATACGAGCCTGAGGCCGGATTGGAAGGAAGCCGTACCTCAACATTTCACCATCGTCGACAATACCTCAAATACGAAGGACTGTGCATTTGACCCAAGTCAACCCTTGCACCCACCTCCTCCAACATCACTCGTAAAAGTCACCCAGGGCAAGAGCGGAGGCTGGGCAACAACCGTCCCCCTCCTCGTCCCCTCTTCCACCCCTTCCTCCAACACCATCTACTCTGTCGACGTGGCGCTCTACAAACCTTCCCAAGCGATGAACCTCTCTGGTGTCGGTCTGCGCCACTTCTTGACCGCACACCACCCTCTCGGTGCCGCAACAGGGGTCGAAAACGATGTGTTGGTGCTGCAAGACGAACTCGACTTACCCTTTGGGGAGGTGAAGAGGAAAGAACGCGGTAGTGCACGAGGCCACAACGGTATTAGGGACATCATCGCGAGGTTGAACATCGACGAGTCTCCATCTCTGCCCGAGACCGTTCCTTCGCCGGATAAAGGGAAGAAGCCGAAAGGAGGAGCCGAAGAAGCGAGTGGACCCAAACTTGCCAGGTTGCGAATCGGAATTGGCCGACCCGAAACTTCTCCCTCCTCTGCTAGCAGCAAGACTGGGGCTTCCAACAACGGATGGTTACGCAAAAACTTGCTACGAGGAGGGGGAAAGACGTCCAAATCGGTCCCAATAGACCGATGGGTACTCTCCCCGTTGTCGCAAATCGAGCTGGAAAGCTGTCAAACCTCAACCGGACGACGAAGCGTCCTGGACCAAGTTCAAGCGCTAACCCTAGATTGGATACGCGATCGGTGCCAAGCGCTCACATCGCCCACACTCGCGGCAAAACCAGCAGCAGCAGCAGGAAGAGAAGGAGGAGGAGCGACAAACCGTGGGGGCGAAGCTTCCAAAGTAGCAAAGACGAGCAACGTAAGGGAAAAGGGAGAAATCGTTTTGCGGACAGACCAATTCGGAGTCTACCGTACCGTTTGGGTGTACTAGTGGCTCTTTCACTTTGCCTCCTCCTTAATGCCTCAAAGAGGAGAGGCTGTTCAACATGCAACACCAAGTGCGTGGAGGAAGCGAAGCTCCAAGATGCACATTTGAACCCAATTGGGTCGTTCTGCGTCGCATGCAGAGCAGTGGTCAAGCATAACAATTATAGAGTCTATGAGAACGGGATACGGACAAAAGGCCCTCTCAAAGATAGTTTTAAGATTCCATTGTACCACATCATCCTCTCTTCCTCTTTCCATCCTTCCAACTTCGCTCACACCATTCACCCAACTCAAAGCGCACAATCATGAGCAGCGTCAAATTACGATAGCGTCAACAGACATCCGATTGCAAACCCGATGCTGTAACAAAAGTACAACACAGTCCTACGTGCGATAAAATATAAAGTTCCTACCTCCCACCAAACGAAGACGACGAGCTGGAAGTCGAGAATCCACTCTCCCTCCTCATAATCCCGCCTCCTTTGCCTAGGAGCATTGAGCCCTTTCCTGCCTTCCCTCCGCCGAATCTGTTCTTCTTCTTGTCGTTGGGTGACACGCCGTTGTTCTTGACGCTACCGAAAGCAGCACTGCCCGATCGGAGCGCCGAGGAAGAAGACTGAGAAGTGCCACCATTAGCAGAGGGCTTGGGAGCGCGAACAATGTTGGCGTCGTTTCCCCATTCTGGTTCCGCGTCCTCGAGCGTATCTACTGCCATGGATGAGCTGGAGCGGTGTGCTGAAGGGCGATTTGCTGAGTTGCGAGAGGAATCCAGGAGACGAGCCATGAGAGACTGTTGTTCTTGATCATCTTCGTCGTCGTCCGCAACATCGTCTGCATCAATGTCCATAGGTGCGGCATTGTCCTTGGCAGAAGAAGCGTTGTCGATGCGGGGAGCTTTGCGGCCGTACTGCATTCCGAGTTGGGGCTTCCGTTTAGGTGCGGCAGCGGAAGAAGATGCCACTTGAGAAGAGGCAACTTTGATACGGTCCTTGAGAGCGGCAGCGAGTCGAGCTTCAGTATCATCTTCGTTATCCGAATCCCAGTCATTGCCATTGCGGCGTTCTGCATTGTCCTCTGCATCCTCTTCGTCATCGTCATCGTCGAGAGCATTACGCTTCTTGGCCTTGCGTCGCTCTCGAATGGCAGCACGAACATCGTTGTATCCCATCTTGCGCGGCTGCTTGACAACAGATCCAAAAGCGTCTTCTTCCAGTTCCTCGCCTGCGGCCTCCTTCCCGCCCTCGTCGCCATCCCCATCCTCTTCGTCTTCCTTGTCCGAAGCCTCAATTCCGTCTTCGTCGCCGTCCTCAGAGTCAACGTCGTCCGCAAGTGGAACTTGCAAGAAGTTATAGTTAGCAGATTCGTGTTGGACGTCGTGTGTTCCTGCATACACTTGTACGAATGCAGACGCCTCTGCGTGCTCTGCCAGCTTTTCGAGCTTGTCCTCGCTTCCGTCGAGCAGCTTGCGCTTCTTTGAGCCGAACGCCGACATATGCATGGCAGCCAGTCTTCTGAGCTCTGCATCGTCCGCATCGTCATCCAAGTACCCTTCGATGCCGTTGAGACCAGCACCACGGCGTCGATTACGGAAGCCTCCTTGAATCGCCCGCTGATGGATCTCGAGCTCTTCGCGGTCTTTGGCTTCCATGTCTTCGCGGAAGCGTGCAAGCGCAATTTCGTCCTTCTCAGCCTCGTCGACGTCTCGCTCGTTGTCCACGAGTTCTTGCAGATCCTCGGCGTCAGCATCGTCCTCGTCATCCTCGTCCTCATCACCTCCAGAGACGCTGCCGTTGTCGTCACCAAAGACACCTTTGAGACCTCCACCATCGCCACGCTTGTTGCCACCAAGCTCTTCATCTTCGGACTCTTCGGCCTCGGCTTCCAGGAAACGCGGCTTGAGCTTCTTGCCCTTGCTTGTAGGCACATCATCGTCCGGGTGGATGGGACCTTGACGCAGCACATCAAATGCATTGCGAGCCCTTGGCTCTGGCTGACTAGAAGGAGGGCCGTTCTCGTCATCGAAGTCGCTCTCCGCATCACTTTGCGCGTTGTCCTCGTGGACTGGATTGGACGAGGCTGCATTGCCACGGCGCAGCCGCTTGAGCTGAACGGGTGCATCATCTTCGTCGTCCTCACCATCGGAGCCGTTTGCGTGCATGAGAGCGGGTGCAGCGCTGTCGTGGCTGACGTTGCTGACATCGCTTCCTCGTCGAGCAGAAGCACGAGGAGCTGGGCTGGGCCAAGCGGCACCGGGTGCCCCAGCGCCACCTGCACCAGTCTGACTCTGCGACTGGCTCTGAGTATCGTACTGCGACCAGAGACCGGGTTGCTGACTGGGCTTGGTCTGAGTGAAGAAGCCGTCGCGGTTCATGTACATCTTCTCGGGCGACCTGTTGGCCATTTGCCCCTCCGCCTGTGCTTGCGCATACGCCTCCCGTTCGGCCTGGCTCTCGTCGAAGCTTGGCAAGACTGAGGGTGTGTTGTCGAACAAGTCCATGGCCTCACCCATTTGGGCCCTGCGTAGGGCAGCAAAAGCGTCGACATCGGTCGATTTTGGCGGAGGCATGGACGAGGCATCCCACACGTTACCGCCAGCACCTGCATTCGTCGACGCTGGTGTACCCCCAGCGAAGAGCTGTGAGAAGCCGGGCGCCTGAGTGAAACCATGTGCCTTTCCTCCGGCAACCTTGGGGTTGTCAAAGATGTCGAGGCTCTCACCTCGCAGCTCGTTTGGCTGCGTATCTTCGAAGAAAGCACCAAGTGCTGTGTTGGCGGACTCGTCGCGCACGAGTTCACGTGGACGAGTGACGGGCTGGAATTGGCTGGCGTCCTGGCTCTGGCTCTGTGTCTGAGTCTGTGTCTGATCCCAGAAGCCCTTGTTCTGGTGCTGCGAAGCAGCGAAGGTCGACTTGACGGTAGGAGGTGGAGGCATGGTGGGCTCAAAGAAGCGGCCGAGGTCTGCGGCTTGGGAAGGGATGTCATCGGTACGGAACGATTCGTCCTCGTCCTGGCCGGCGGCGAGAGGGAAGAGTAGAGGATCTCGGCGGGCAGTGGCAGCTGTGCCTGGTGGAAGGGCGTGTTGGATAGCAGGTGACGAGGTGTTGGAACGAGAGAAGGGCATGCTCTGATCGATCGACTGGCTTGAGATGTCACCAAGTGGGACGCGAGCTCTGCCTTGGCTGTGAACAGGCTCGTTCGTATTCTCGTCCTCAATTGCACGAGTGCGATCGAAAGGACCAGGTTGAAGCGAAGTCTCCTCGGCTTCGTCATCGGCGTCGTCGTCAGCAAGAGCGCTGCGTCTAGCACGGCGAACAGGAGCGCGAGGGGCAGGCAGCTCGTCCTCATCGTCGTCCATGACGGCACGACTCGGCAATAGACTGCGTCCGAGGCTTGGGGATGTGACATTAGAACGAGTGCCACCCTGACTTTGCTGGCTAGCCGGTGGTGGAGCGTTCTCCTTCTCGCTGTCGTCATCGTCCTCGGCATCCACGATCGTGTCCCTGACAGCGTCTCGCTCGACGTCTCGCTCGACGTCTTGGTTCTCGTCGGCCTCACCCTCGCTAGCGCTTCCAAATTCAAGCAACTCGTCGTCTGCAGGCTCGTTCTCGTTCTCGCTTGCGCTGCCCATGTCGACATCACTGCCAATGACAGACTCCGCGTTGCGAGCCGGAGGCATGATGAAGTCGGGATCATCCTCGTCCTCATCAGCCTCGCGTTCTTCGACGTGGCCTTGGCCTTGGACATCTGCTGAAGCTTGCATCTGCTGGAGCATGGTCTTGACGTCTGGAGCTGCAGATCGTCCCGTCGCACTGGAGCCAGGAGTCGCGTTTCTTCCTTCTTTCGTCTCTCTCTGCGAACGAGCTTTTAGACTCTGTCTTTGCATCTTGCGCATGAGTGTGGCATTGAGTTGGTCTTTGGTCATCTTGATGGCGCCTGCGCGTGCTTGAGTTGCTGATGACTGTGTGCTAAACGGATGATTCTGAGTGACGGCCTCTTTCACCAGCGTCGATGCCGGCGGCGGTTGAGTAGCAGGAATCTTGCCTGCAGCTTGATCGGAAGCGACAAAGAGACCTTTGCCTGCTTTTTGCAGCTGCGTGTCGGTGACCATCAGATCGTCTTGCCCATCCGCATTCATGTCGTGATCGTGCAGTACAGACGCCGCGTTGGGAGATCCGTTGGCGTCGGTGCCAGTGTAGGGCTTGCGGCCAGGAGGCGTCTTGCCAGGCTGGATGCCCAGCTCGCGATACAACATGTCGGTTGGTCGCTTCCTGCCTGGCGTGTGAGGCAGATTGTGCTTCTTCGCCAACACAGAGCCGGCATCGTACACGACGAGGTCATCATCGTCATCCTCCTGATCTTGAGCAGTGCTCTTGGACGTCATTTCAAAGGATGTATCGGCTCGTTGCTTCTGAGGCTGTTGCTGACGTGCCTTCTCGAGCAGACGCAACTTCATGTCACGGAGCTGTTGCTTTTTGCGAGCTTCTTCGTCCTTTGCTTCTTTGTCAGCACGACTCTTGTCTACAAGCGCGGCAAGATCTGGAAGTTCGGCCTCGTCGTTGTCATCGTTGCCAAAGACATCGACTGCGTCTGGCTTTGTTGCTAGCCCGGCCGCACGACTCGCGGCAGCGGCAGTGATGCTGTGTGTTGGCAAGCTGCTGACCTGACCTAGACCGAGCCTACGCTCTTGCTGCAAGTTCAAAGGGACGACGGGACTGCTAGTGTGAGGACTCGACCGTTCGCGAATCGGATCCGAATCGATGGGGTCTGAGTTTTGCTGACTCTTGGACTGGCCGGAAGGGATCTGCGATGAATGCTGTCCTGAAGAAGTGAGACTGCGGTCTTCGCCAGTAGCGCTATCTGCACTCGTCTCTGCGCTTGCAACAACGTGGTTTCGTGGAGATTCCTTGGCCGAGATCTTGTTGAACAGCTCGTGGATGCCGATGACCTTCTTCTTGTGATGGGCCAGGCCGAGTTTTGGACGGTTCTCGCGCTCCAGACGCGCTGTTTGACGATGCATGTTTTCGAGCTCCTTCTTGGACAGGGGCTTGACTTTAGGTGGCGCCTTTTCTTTTGTTGCACCGGCACGTTTGGAGGCCACCTTTTCGTTAGCGCGTTCGAAGTCATCCTCGAGGTCGCTTAGGATATTACGCTCAGCTGGAGCAGCCTTGGACTTCTTGACCTTGGTAGCCTTACCGTTTGGTCTGGCATTCTTAAGTGACTTGGCCATGAAATCAGGCATAGCTTCGTTGTGCTCGTCCTCATCGCTATCTTGAATGTCAAGCGAAGGAGAGCGAGATGTGGGCCTTGAAGGACTCGGCGCCCCGAAGAAGGCGTCGATAAGAGGGTCGTTGGCGGTGGTTCCGGTTTCTGGAACGTCTGCCTCACCTTGCGTCTTTCTCCGTCTTGCTGCAAGTGCTTGCATCTTTTCGTGACGGGACATTGCAGCGGTGTTGGTAGACGGACCAGCTTCAGCGTTACCATCATTATCGCTGGCAGGCGCTGCTGATGCTGACGAGGCTGAGCTCAAGAGCTTGAAGGTGCGATTCTTGTGTGACCTGATCGCTTCGTCTTCATCGTCAGATGCACCACTGCCATCCCCATCCGAAGAAGAGAACTTGGAACGCGATTGCTTTCCTCCCTTGCCGCGCATGGCCGAGATCTTGGTACCGCGACGGCGAGTCATGGTGATGCTGCCGTCGTGATCGTCGCCTTCCATATCCTCATCCGAGTTTGCCGACGGGGGTTGAAGGGACGAGTTGGCTTGCGAGCTCGATGGAGGCGCCGAGGACAAAGAGCCAGTGAAAGGGTCCGAGTCAGCGTCTTGAGCGGCCTGCGCTCTGATAAGCGCAATGACTGCATCATCATCATCTGTTGATTTGCCATGTACACCACTTGCAGCCGTTGTGCGGGCGTTGTCGGTATCGCTGTCCGAGTCGGAATCGAAGATAGCTTTGGCAACACCAAATTGGAACTTCTTGGTTCGATTGACGACAGGCGAGTGAGTTGAGCTATCGTGGTTCTCTTCGTCATTGTCGCTGTGTTGAGATGGGTATGAATCGACGCGACGGAAAAGCGAGGAAGAAGCGCCCTTGATGGCAGAGTTGGCAGCGTGTGCTGTCGTGGCAGGTGAGATGTCTGTGGTGATGGTGATATCGTTCGCGTCGTGATCGACCGCGTTGGTGCCCTCGCGCGCAGAAGTGTTGCGACCGTAGGAACGCATCGGCGAGTCAAAGAGGTTGTCGGAAGGCGACGTAGGCTGTGAAGACGATGAAGGATCGTGATCCTCGTGCACAATAGGCTTGCGCGAGTACGTAACCTTGGCTCTTGCACCAGCTGGCGGGGCAGGATCGATTGAGGGATTGGAGGAAGAAACGAGCGAAGTGAGAGGCGAAGACGAGCTGGAGATTGGCGTCTCGACCTGCATTGTGGCGCGAGGAATTCCGTTCGTTAAATGAGGTGGCAGGACCAAGAAGCTGTGTTGGCGATGTGTAAAGAATGACAAGGTTCAAGAGTGCGAATGTGCTTGAAAGTTAACTCTCGGATGCTGGCCGAATTGCCAAGAAGGGATCAAATGGCCTATGTATGAGTGTTTGTCGGCGATGCCCCGAATCAAGGAAGGAGGTCGGCTTGTCCGATTAGCAATGGGATGCCGTTGGAGGGAGATGGTACTTGTAACAGTGACAGTGACAAGGTCGCTTGAACCGAAAGCTGAGTTGAACGTGTCTGAACTTGCAGGTCGTGAGCGTGATGGCTTGACTTGGCTGTTCTTCTGGCTAGGCAAGCGCCAAATTGCCAAACAGTGAGAAGTGGAGACTTTTTGGCGGACCCTTTTCTAACTAATCCTTAACGCGTCGCGCGTGCTGCTCTAACCATCACGCATTCGTTTTTCTTCGACAGGAGTATGTTAAAGTCTTTAAGAAACCAAAGGAATGTTAGACCGTATCAGGACGTCGAACTATCCAAGCAAAGAGGCAGCGATGTTGCGATTACAAATAGCACGATTCTGATTGGTCGAGATCAAGATGAGGATACAGATGCCCACGCCTTTATCAAGTTTATCGCAACAAAGGCAGACAGTTCGGCTATTCTCAGACAGCCACGCTTTGTTCTTTTCGCACCAAGCGTGGACATGTCGGCAGACCCGAACGCTTTCGGCACTTTCTGGCAGTTTCCTTGCAGTTCGCGCTGGTGATGCGAGATGGGGTTCGAATCACACAAGCCAGTTGTACAGGATGACAACTTAGTAACTATGTACAGCGAAAGTGTATTGCTGGTGAAGCAAATTTAGGCTCGCCCCGAACAGGGTGGGAGCGTCAGAGTATCATAGCGACGGCGGTTTGAGTCTGATTAGAAATCAAGACCGCAGCATGGGGGATGTGTCGTCGTATAATGGAATGCACATCATTGGCTCTTGCAAGGTTGTGTGGCATCTGCATGTCACACTTCCAACCTGAAGCGTTCAAAAAAGTGAATTGAGTCTCCGCTTCTGAGCTAGAACAAAGCTCGGTCGGATCCTTTCCGTCAAACGCGAAGATCCTCGAGAACCCACTAAGCTGCTCTGCATGACCCTGAACATATAAAGACCTGCAACTCTGAAGCGTTCATTCTACTGCTCTCCCTCATACACCCTCGGTTCTTCTTCGTATCTTCTGATCTAGTCAACATGCCTTGCTCCACAGCAAAGAAGACGGGCGCGTCCAAGTGCGCCAACTGCGCTTGCGGTACCGCCTCCTCCTCCAAAACCTCCTCTGGTGCCTCTGTCAAGCTGCCTACTAAAACCAACAAGTCCGAGTCCACTCCTCTTCTCTGGTCGACAACCACAGCCGATGCCAACGATACCAACTACCAAGCCACATCGCAAGACCGCAGCAGCGGCGCTGCCTCTTCCTCCGCCTCGACTCTCAGCGCGAACCACGAGTGCCCCTCGTCCGGAGCCCAACAGCACGACCCATCCTTTGTCTGCTGCCGCGATGTCGTTGCTGCCGACGAACGCACTTTGATCGACCCTGACTTTGCGCGCGATTGCATTGTCGGTCTTTCCGACGGTCTGACCGTTCCGTTTGCTCTCACTGCCGGTCTTTCTTCCACTGGATCGACAAAGCTCGTCGTGCTTGCTGGTCTTGCCGAGCTCGTTTCCGGTGCTATCTCGATGGGTATCGGAGGATTTCTTTCCGCTCAAGCTGAACTCAGCCACTTCGCCTTTAACCACAAATCTACCCAGCAGCGCGTAGAGCGCTCTTGCGGCACCGAAGTCCAACGTCAAGTTCACGACATTCTCAAAGGCTACGGTATCGCCCCTGACACTTCGGCCCAGATCGCCGCTGAGCTTACCGCCAAGGAGCACGCTCGTCGAGAAGCTCAGCAACAAGCTTTGCTCGCACAGCAAAGGTCACAAGCCTCCCGACGCAAAGTTTTCGGCTGCATTCCGCTGCCCCTTTCGTCTTCTTCGTCCCAGGCTGTTCCGGCGCACAAGCGCGTTTCGGGCGACGAAGAATCCCAATCCCTCCTCGCCGAAGATGAAGACCTCGATCAAGCAGGTCTCACACCTTTCCTCCTTAAGCTCGGAGAGGGTCTCGAACCCGTCAGCACCTCGCGTCTTTACGTCTCGGCTCTCACAATCGGTCTCAGCTACTTTTTGGGTGGAATCATCCCCCTGTTGCCATACATGTTCATTGAAGAGGCAGGTAGGGCGCTGTTCCTCTCGGTCATCATCACTGGAATCATTCTTCTCATCTTCGGTGTAGTCAAGCAGAGGGTGACGGGCGGTGAAGGTGGATTCAAAGGCTATGCTTACGGCGCGGTGTCGACACTGGCTGTCGGTGGTGTGGCTGCCGGAGCTTCGTGGTTGCTCGTTGGATTGCTCGAAGGCGGAGGCGATGCTGGCAAGATCTGAGCTCATTATACTTTACAAGCTACTCGACTAGTTCGCTTTTGTTACCGGTAATACACTTTATTGTTGTCACGCGTCATTCGATCTGCTTATGTTCGAGCCTGTGTGTTGGCATTCTATCGTCTGTATGCTACAGAAGTCTACATAATATTCCCAGCTCCACCAGCATCCTTGTACCCCTTCGCAACGCCTTCCCTGCCTTCTTCGAGCTCACTCGGTTCGTCCATCCCCAGTCGTTGCTCCAAGCCCTTCCAGCCACGCTTGTTGAGATGCTGAATCGAAGCTGTCTCGAGCACAGTTGTCAATTCGCCCGTCGTAGGATTACGCACCACCACCGAATCCTCGTGCGCACCGCCGCCGGAAGAGGCTGAGGACAGTTGCAACGCTTGTTCGGATGAAGAGCTCGATGCTGGGAGCTGAGCTGGCATGGTGGACTTGTTGTTGAACTTGCGTCGGTGAACGTAAGTGCCGCTGATGAGGGAGAAATGTGGTCGGTCGCCATCATCGTCATCCTCGTCCCCTCCATTCAAATTTCCCTCCTCTTGTGTTTGTCCTGCTTCGCCATCCGCTTCCACCCTGAGCTTGTTCATCTCGCTCAAAAGGTCATCCTGCCCTTCCTCACGCTGAAATTCTTCAGGTACGAGCTTCTCCAAATCAAGCACATATTTGCCACTCCAATCCACACCCTCCTCTCCCCTTTCTTGCCTCTCTGCCGCTTTGACGGCCAGCTCCATCTCGAAAGGCGTCACAATCGGCTTGAAAAACTCTTTACTATCTACCAACGTGTTCTCCGGGCAAGCTACCAGAACGAACACGTCGATCTCTTGGAAGTTGGCCAACTTGGCAGGGTTGAGTTTGCCTACTGAGATCGTGTAAACTTTCCTACCACTCTTCTTGCCGGTGAGGAGACCGCGTAGGTATTTGAGAAGGGGAAGGTAGGAGTGCACGCCAAGAGTGCCGACGAGGAGACCAACGACGGAGGCATCGCGTGCTTTGAGTACGGAAGTGTAGCGTTTCATGAGGAGTCGGTTGGTCGAGCCGGTTTCAACGCGGCAGGTGGACGTGAGCGGGTTGTATGAGATGAGTGGTGTGGAGGGGCCGAGGGAGAGGAGGAGGTTGGTGAGCGATAAGGACTCGGGGCCGAGATAGAGGTATGCGCATTGCGAGTAAGAGACTCCAGTGGGAAGAGTTGCGGTACGAGAGGGACCGAGTGGCCGAGATACGCGGTCTGATGCGATGTCTTGTGTGAGCGCTAGAGCTGCTGGGGAAGTTTGAAATGTTGAAGCTGTCGATGTGGCCTTGGCACAAGAAGATGATGGACCAGAAGATGAACACGAGCCTGTACCACAGCAGGCAGCAGACTTTTGCTCGGTACTAGCACAAGCGCATCCATTCGCATTGCTGTTCGCGCCTCCGCAGCATGCTCTTTGGCTTCCTTGATCTGCCGCAGTCGACTTCCCGTCCATCAGCTTGTCATCATAGTTCCGCCTAAAGTCAACACACGTCCTGACCAGTGGCAGATCAACGCCTTGCTCTATCAATGCCTGCTTCGTCTCCTCGAACACGTCCTGCACAACATGATCCCACGATACATCGTACGTGAGCACGAGCGCCTTGATCTGTTCTCCATCCTCGTTGACGCAGTTCCCGCGATCAACAAGTCCCTTTGCCTGCTCCGCCAGACTCTTCGCCGCTGCCTGGACGTCAGCCAATGGCTGCTTCGTGAACACGTAAATCACCGGCAATCTGGCCGTTGCCGACAGACACGCATGTCCATAGTGTACCACCAGATCCGCATCAACGTGCTTTGCTGCAACTTCGTCCACGCAGCATCCACCGTAACTTGTGTCGGCGAGGATATAGAATTCTGGTAACGTATTGCTCGTTTTCGAGGTCGAGGCTGCTGTCGCTGCAGTGTCTGCAGCATACAGTGAACGTACTTCGTTCTTGAGCGCCCAGTATACAGGCACCGAGTCGCAGAGAGCTTCGTCTGGGAATTGAAGAGCTACTCGGCGGAATCGGCCAGAGTGGATCTTGGCAGCGGTGGAGAGGACGTCATAGACATAGTAGATGGATCGACCTGAGGAAGAGGCGGTAGCGGATTGGGCGAGGGGGTCAAGCTCGAGAGGCGCTGTGAGAACGGCTTCGTCCGTTGTGCTGAAGGCTGCCATGATCGTAGCCTCAATGCTGATAGGTCTGGCTGGAAGATGTAGTGAAGGGAAGGTGGAAGGTGCGAGCACAAAGTAGGACCCTTGCTTTCCATAAATTTTTCTTCTAGCTTGGCGAGGTTCGACACGTAATATTGATTGCAGCCCACGAAGCATCAGCTTGGGTGACCATCAGTCGCAATCAATTTCGGAAGCCGGAAACAGCTCGGAAATCGGATCTGAAGAGGCTCGCATCGTGTGGAGGGCGCAGTCGGAGACATGACACATCCTCAGTGTAGAACAACACCATCCTGTTCCTTTCTACCACCTATACTCATCCAGTCACGAAGCTTTAGTCCCAGAAGGATCAACAGCCACGCTGTCTTCTCAACCCACGATCTTAAAGCCCCGTACTCCTGATTTGAGCGTCACCCATGCTAGCCTAAAGCACAACAGCGAGCACGCGGCCATAGTGCCGACCAGCAACCTTACGCACTTTAATTGAGCTGCGGACAGACACATCACCATGGCGTCGCAAAGGCACACACCAGGACCCGGACAAGGTGTCACATCTACCGCAAAGGGTGGTAGCAATAATGCCTTGTCCATATCCGAACATTCTAGAGCAGCCGGTATTGGAGCTGAAACCATCGATGACTTCCTCGACCGTCAACCACGCTCCGTCCTCATCCGACTGTACGAGAAACCAGCATCATGCCTCGCCATCTTTCGACTGCTACCTATGATGGCGCGTCAGCTTATCATGCATATGCTCTTTCTCGATGTGCCCTTGGCAGCAGACGACTTTCTGGCTTGGATCAAGAAGGAAGCGCGCAAAGAGTTTGACGGGGCCGTTGACAAGCTTTCGCGTCTATCAATCGTGCAGCTGAAGACAACAGCGGGGAAGCAGGTTTTGCTGCTCAATGCCGTATTCACAGATGGTATGCGCAGAGCACTGACGGGAGGTGGAAAGCATAGATCATTCGGCGTTCCTTGCGATACAGAGGACAAGAATGCTGTAGATGTGCCATTCTTGGATCAGTACGCGAGGACAAAGTGGGAAACCATTCTGCATTACATGGTCGGCAGCGAGAACTCGAGCACACCACGAGAGCCAGTGCTCTATCTTTTGCGGAGAAGCAACCTCATGCAACCAAGATCGACCTCAAGCTCGAGTGGTGGCCTCAACATCACTAGCCGTGGGTTCCAGTTCTTGCTTGAAGACGTAAACACACAGCTTTGGGATCTGCTTCTGCAATATCTCGACATGGCAGAAGAAAGAAACATGGACTTGGTCGAGGTACTTGCATTCCTGTTCATGCTCGGAAGCTTGGAGCTCGGACGAGACTACTCAACAGAAGAACTGCCAGAAACGCAGCTGCACATGCTCGAAGACTTCCGCGATTACGGCCTCGTCTACCAGCGCAAAGCCTCCAGTCGGCGATTCTACCCAACACGTCTCGCAACCACATTGACCTCCTCAGCAGCCATTCCTTTACTGTCGAGCAACGGCACAGAGCAAGAAGAGAGAGGCTACATCATCCTCGAAACCAACTACCGCCTCTATGCATACACCTCCAACCCACTTCGTGTTGCGGTTTTGTCGCTGTTTGTCACGATCAAAGCGCGGTTCCCTAACCTCGTTGTTGGGTCGATCACGCGTGATTCAGTCAAATCGGCGCTGGCAAACGGTATCACGGCGGAACAGATCATCACGTACCTGACGCATCATGCGCATGTTCAGATGCATCGCAACGATCCACTGCTGCCAGTGACCGTGTCGGATCAGATCAGGCTTTGGGAGCGGGAGAAGAACAGAGTTCAGCAGAACTTGGGGTCGTTGTTCACCGATTTCACGAGTCAATTCGACTTTGAGGAAGTCAGGAATTATGCCAAGCAGCTAGGTGTGCTGGTATGGGAAGATGAGTCAAAGAGGAGGTTCTTTGTGGACGAAGCGGGTAATGAGCCTGTGAGGGACTACATTCGTCGTAGAAGGGCATAGTGTTGTACAGAAATAGAACATGCGATCAGCCCATTCTTTGTCTGACATGGCAGTGTGTAGTTCCTGGCATTGGTGCGGCGACCCGGAAAGAGCTCAACCTCTGCATCATCCTCGTCTTTACCGCTCCTCGCTACCATCACTCCTCGCCGTTTTACGGCAAATCCATAGACTTCCCTCCCTTTCCTTTTTCGCATCCTGCTTCGGTCAACTCGACCATCCAATCTCTTTCTCGACCTCCTTGTCGTGCCTAGCGCACACACAGCTCATCGATCACGCCGTTCTCGTTGATTTTCGACGTTTCTGCTCATCTTCGACAAGGGACCTGACGGCCCACATGAGAATGGAGTCGGCCCTGACACTGAGGACATTGACAATGTGTTGAAAATCTCGTGCGACTGTCAGGATCAGAGCCTCCTTGCCCTGTTCTATGCCTCTCGGATTGTTGCACATGAAGATGAGCTTGATGTTGGCTTTAATCTGTTTGACGTTGGAGCAATCTAGGTCGTTGTTTTGTACAATGGCCTTGTAGAGGTCCAGAACTGAGTTCAACTTGAGACTTTTGAGCGAGTGGGTCGCATTGTATTTGCATGCCAATGCATCAGCACCTTGGGCTGATGCTTTAGTCAGGGCATGTTTGCAGCGCTTCTTGCAGGCCTCAATGATCAGACGGTTGACAGATCTGAGTCTGTGGGTGGAATTGCGCTTGAACACAGCCAGGGTTACACAGACCTTGTCCTTGTGGAGTGGATGCTTCACACTAGCGTTTGAGCCAGTTCTTGCGCCTCAAGCGTAGCCTTGCTGCTGTGATTGTCCTGGCTGTCACTCTTGGATGTAGCATTGGACACCACTGCGGAGGACGTGGCTGGGCAAGTGTCCAGCAACAGCTCATGCATCGAAGATTCCCCAGCAACATCAGCAGACGAATAGCATCTGAACCTTCGCCTGTGCTCGAGCTCATTAAGCCGTTGCTGCGAAAGGCAGATCCAACGCGGGGTCGCGTCTCGCGGACCAACACCTGATGTGTTGCGTATTCCGATGAGTGGAGGCGAAGACCCTTGATCCGCGGATTCGCCTTCTTTCTTCTTGACCTCCGGCCACACTGTCTTCAGCGTCACTCTGCTTCGGCCAATCATCCAGACCACATCACTAGCAGGGTTCATCGTGTCGAAGAGCGACCATGGAGCTCCGCAATCGAGCACGCGGCCCACCACAGCCCAAAGATGGCGCCCGGGCCGCTACCACAGTCTCCGGCTCCCCATTGTCATGGTCTGAGCCACCTCGATTCCCTGTCAACCTTCGATGCCTCTTCTGCCTTGTGCTAGCCTTCCGCGTACTCAACGCTCTGCTCACACGGACATTCTTCCAACCAGACGAACATTACCAGACCACCGAGATAGCACACCGCCTTGTCTTCGGCTATGGCTTCAAAAGCTGGGAGTGGTCGCCCAGCCCACCTTCCTCCTCATCGAGCCTCTCCCAAACGCTGCAAAATCTTCTCAACGGACCTGTACGATCAATATTGCACCCGCTTCTATTCGTACCCGGCTATGCGCTGCTCAAACTCACAGGGCTGGACAAGACATACTTGCTGATCCTCTTTCCACGAGTCCAGCAAGCCTTCTTCGCTGCAATTGGAGACTTGTATACTTTCCGCCTCGCACGTCGTATCGGTGGAGCGCAAGTAGGCTGGTTCGCGCTTCTGTTCAGCATCTCAAATCTATACGGGCTGTACACGGCGACGAGGACGTTCAGTAACTCGACCGAGGCAGCATTGACGGCTGCTGCGCTGTTCTACTGGCCTTTCGTGACGTTTGCCTCGGGTCACTTTGATACATTTACCGTTGCAAAGGAGGAACAGAGGGAAAATCTGCTCGATCTGCGGGCAACAGGCTCGAGCGCAACCAGAAGAAGCACGCGTGAAGAGGAAATGAAACGACTTTTCAGAAAGATCTATGACAAAACGACAAGGAGAAGCCTGATGATCGCCGCCTTTGCATGTCTTCTTCGACCGACGAACGGGGTGCTGTGGGCGTTTCTAGTATCAGAACTCTTCATTCGTCAGCTCAAGCGCAATACACACAGGGACTCGAACGCTTCCAAACGTGCAAATTCGTCCGCTCCCGGGGCTCAAAGCGAAACAAAGAGCCTCCTCGAATCTCTTGCCTACGTCGGCGTCACCGCACTTACCCTCGCGTTCGCTATCGACTCAATTTATGATTACTTTGCTAACCAGCGCGGTAAGCAACTTCGATCCAATGGAGTGCTCCCCGCCCTCAGTCTAGTCTCTTTCTTGCACAAGAACGTGGTTGCCAACCTCAGCATCTTTTATGGCGCTAATCCATGGCATTGGTATATCACACAAGGTGTGCCCGTACTCTGCACGATCTGGCTCCCCGCTACGCTGTTCGGACTAATCACTGCATTGCAGAACAACGATCGAGGACTGGAAGGGCAGGCGAATCGATCGCTAGCCAAGCTCGTCTTGGTGACAGTCGGCGTATACTCCCTCTTGGGTCACAAAGAGTTTCGCTTCCTTCAGCCGCTTTTGCCTGCGCTTACGGTGTTGGCTGCATCAGGCCTGGATGCGTCTTATGGCGGGGAAGGAAAGAGAAAGTCTCAGTGGCAGGAGCAGAGACGTGGACCGCTGAAAAGCATATGGAGAACGCTCAACCTGCTTCCACTCTGGCTACGACTCATCTTGCTAACATTGCAACCTATGGCAGCAATCTACCTCAACACGATGCATGGCATTGCGCAAGAACAAGTGCCGTTCGATTTAGGACGCATCTATCGCTCGCAGCAGAGCAACCTGACCGCTGTCGATGCAGAAGTCGAATTTGGTCCTGGCTTTGGCCGCATTCACAATTTTGGCTTCCTTGTGCCGTGCCACTCTACACCATGGGCAACGCATCTGCACGACAAGGAGCTGGTGGAAAGAAGTTGGTTTATTCAGTGCCCACCTCCACCCGCCACTTCGTCGATGACAGCTGCTCAAAAGAAGGTGAAGTACTGGGATCAGAGCGACTTTTTCTACAACGATCCAATCAAGTATCTCGTTGACCGCTTTCCTTATAACGTCGAAACGAACTTCCCACCTCCACCAGCGTATGCTTTGGACGAAGAGCAGAGGGTCAATGTGTGGGATGAAGGGTGGCGGCATTCTTGGCCAAGTCACCTGGTAGTATTCGAGGCTTTGCTCAAGGAAGGGACGAGGAAGATGGGTCATACGAGGACGCTGAAGAATGTCCTGAGCTTGAAGGGATACAGAGAAGTGGGGAGGTGGTGGAACACTCCAAAGCATGAGGATGCCAGAAGGGATGGTGACATTGTGGTGTTAGCGTACAAGGGGCCTAAGACCGGGCCCCGCCATCTGTGATTAACACTCTCAAAACAATGATCTCTTTTCAAGATGTAATCCCTTACTTGACTGTGCTTGCGGGCTTGTGACAGAGTCGTATAGATATCAAAGGAAGCTGAAGATGTAGGTCTGATGCTGATCGTCCCCGTTTCAGAAGAAAAGCCATGTATAAAGGAGCGCACGGAGCAAGTGCTCCACTTTCCCGAGATCCGCCATTTTCAAGTTGACGCGGCTGCTCGACTCAGCTCTTCTTACTTCTTCGTTCATCCTCCTTTAACCCTTATTAGCCCCCATTCATCTCCCCCATAGCTGCATCTAGTCATGGCGGCTGTACCATACGTATCGATCCAACCAAACTATCCGGAAGTCTTTTCAGACGTCTCTTCTTCCACCATACCCTCGGAGAAAGTCTGGCTTTCTTACTACTCTTCAAATGCTCCTTCCGCTTCCGTTCATGTCAAGTTGCCGCTCGAGCAAACCAAGGAGCTCGACAACGATGACACAACACAAGGTGGCGTAAGGATCGGCGATGCTGAGCTGTCTGGTGGGCCCAGCAACAGCTTGAAGGTCAGCAGAGTGCCAGGAAGGTGGTTGGATCTTACACTCACCTCCGATCAAGTCGCGCCACAGGCCGGAGCGGATGAAGAGGGAGAGCAGTCGGATCCTCGCTCAGCACGATCACTTCAGCCGTCCATTCAACTCGACTCACCTCTACGGATTCGCTTTGCCACCAAGACGCTCACCCAGTCCTTGCCCACAAGAAGCACATCGAAAATCAACGACAACTACACCAACTACCCCACCATCGATGCATTTGATCTCTCGCTTGGCTCCTCTGCCGACGAAGAGGACTTGTTCGTTGCCGGAGGTGCAGAAGGAGCGCTATACACAGGTCGACTAGCGTCCGACTTTGACTCGGCCTCTGCACGCGAAGCAGCACTAGCTACGCTTACTGAAGATGAACGACACATGGTCTTGGGCGAAGGCGCTGACCCTGAGGAACAGAAGTGGGAACTGGAAGCACGCATTCGGTTGCACATCAATGCAGCAAAAGCAAAGTTGGGCAAAAAGACAGCCTTGAAGGGCCACGTAGGTGATGTCAGATTCGTCAAGTTCTTCCCTTCCAACCGAGTCGTCCTATCCACCTCGTCAGACCTCAGCGTTAGGATTTGGGACCCTTTCACCGGAGACAACCCACGCACGCTCGAGGGGCACAAGCGCGCCGCTCTCACAGCAGGCATCGTAGGACGAGGTAAAACAGTCTTGACAGGTGCAGCAGATGGAACGATTCGATTGTGGGACGTAGCCACGCCTAAGCAGATCAAGATGTTCGGTAGCGACAGGTACTCTGCCGTCAACTGTCTTGCCCTGGACAAATCGAATGGAGGGGAGGAAGAGGAGCAGACTTTTGTAGTGGGCTTGGCGAGTGGATCGTGGCAAATGTTCGATCTGCGGAGTGGAAAAGCGGAGGTGGCGGGTAGCAAGTTCGTCTTCCCACCTGGAGAGGCGCCGGCGGCTTCGGATGCTTGGGAGCAGACCAATACCGGGGGTATCACAGCGATCGATGTCAAGGATTCAATGGTGGTTACGGGTACAGCGAACGGTATCGTCAGCCTCTGGGACATCCGCAATCTCTCTTCCGAGTCCGCACCATCTTCACCGAACGCCACACCCAACGGTTTAGTTACCGCTTGGAGACGAAACAACGCCGAAATCAACTCGATCAAGCTCGTCCCCTCCGCCACCGCGGGCACCACGTATGACGTACTGGTAGCGACGCAAGATGGGCTTCCGTACCGAGCGGCACTCAATGCAGCCGCAGGGGAGGACAAGATGGACGTAGAGGGAGACGAAATTGCGACTCACGGGTGGCAAGGATGGGCGCCGAAAGTGGTGGAAGAGTATGCGGGGTGGGATTGCGATCAGACGAGCTGGATTGGGGTGGATAGGAAGGGTAGGACGGTTATTGCTGGTGCAGAGGGTGGTGTGAGGCGGTACTGAGACGTGGAGTGGGGGAAGACAGCAAAACTGGGCGTGCGTGTTTGATGGTGTGAAAGCGGTTGTTGCTCACCCGTAAGATATCCGGGATTGGCGGTTGGTGCATGGCATTTAGATGCTAACGGAGCTCATTCGAAGAAAAATAGTCTTTGATGCTGCAGCAATGCAATGTTTCCTCCTCGTCCCTTTGAGGTGTGCAGACGTACTTAAGAAAGAAAAAAGGTTCCGAAACGTATGTGTGGGCAAGCCAAGAAACGTCAAAGAGTAGCACTGATGAAGCTGAGCTAAGTATTGACCGAGCCAGATTGACTCATGCTCGGAACCAAACCTTGATCTGATGTCTGTCTGAGACGGAATCGCCAGGAATTGACTTGTCAGGAACCGTTTGTGGCAGAGGAGCATAGTACACTGTCGGCAAGGATCTGATCTTTCCTTTTTCTGGGTGAAAGCCATCAGGACTGGCGTCTACGATGTCACAGACTGTGGGACGAGGATGACTTCAGCGAAGCAAGCTGGGATTGGTACACGAGCATCAGCACCAAGCTTGCTTTATCATTTACGGAGCCAAGGTTTACTTGGAGGACATCAAAGTAGCGAGGGCTTTGGACGACGTTGGCAAACATCAGTCGAGTGAGCAAAGCATCAGCATGAATATCATTTCGTCAAACAGACTCTTTGGACGAGTAAAGACAGTGACATCGAGACAAGAAACAACGAGACAGAGCACTAGGTCCTCGAGCGGAGATGCGACGCGGCTGAAATGGGACACTAGAGAGGCTAACGACGACCCCAAGGCAACGAGAAAGGCAGACTGAAACCGAAAAGTTTCAGTGCCGATGCTTGCTGCTCTTCTGTTTCAACCTTCACTGCAATGACAGGCGAAGATGCGTGAATCTCGCTCACCTCCTCCACTTTGCTGCTTTGTCGATGAATGGAATGCGCAATGTCAACGGAAGGCGGACGAGAGTCTGACCCATGTTGTCACACAGACTCTTTGGACGAGTAAAGACAGTAACATTCGAACGAGACAGGACAGCAGGTCGATGTACGAAAACTGAACCTCGGGCTATAAACAAACACGATGGACGAGTAAAGAGCTAATGACGACCCCAAGGCAACGAGAAAGGCAGACTGAAGCCGAACGATTTCAGCGCTGAGGTTTGTTGCTCTTCCACTTCCACCTTCGCTTCGATAACAGGAGCTGCTTGGATTCCGCTCACCTCCTCTACTTTGTTGCTTTGCCGATGAATGGAATGCGCAGGATCGACAGACGGTGGACGAGAATATTTTTGCACCCCGCCAAAGTGGACCTTTCTTGGTGGAATGACGATGACCGTTCGTGCCGAATCAATGATCGTCGCCCTAGAAGAACGAGAGCAGGTTCGGGTGAGAGGTGCCGTCGTGGGCGTTTTGCAAGCACGGCTGCTTTGTGATTTCAGCGAGGACTTTCTCTGCAAAGTTGCATGAGTAAGCTGTCCGATGCCTGGCGTGGACTCCTTCGAAGCATGCGAGAAAGAGGCGGACCGACTGGTGTTTCTAACAAGATTAGTCGGGGGCGGACCCATAGCGTCTGAGTGAGACTGGCTTCTGTTTCGAGCAAGGGTCGTTGAGGGTGGGCAGGCTGAAGCATTCGACACACTCGGTCTTCGGCGCATAGGTCTTTCGTACACCAAAGGCGAAGGTGCCGGGTACGGTGTGACGGTGATGCCATTGTCCGAGAAATTAGAGGAGATGCGAGCGCTCTTGCTGTAATCTGTAGGTCCACAGGGTGCTGAGGTAGCGATTCTCGGGACGTTCAGTACATTTGAAGAGGAACGCGAAAAGGTCAATGAGAGCTTCCTCAACAGAGACGTCTTCCGTTTGACCTCCGGCTGCACATCTTCATACTCCGGGATGCCAATTGGCTGTACGCGAGGCGACCGGCTAACCGACGGCGGATGCATCCGTCCTCGCAGCCTATGAGGCTGCTGGACTATACCTCCGTGTGGTAGCGCCATCGGATCGCGAAGGGTGACAGCCTCGACCCTTCTTCCTGGACTTTGAGCGGGTACCGCAGGACATGCAGTAGGATATCGAGGAATCCTGGTAGTTACGTCTGACTTTGCTGAGACGAATGACGACACGGAAACATCGCTAATCCTACCTACTGCCTCCTTCGCCGAAATCGTTTGCCGAGCTCGGTGAGGTGGTGCGGGCTCGAGCTTGAAAGTAGCTGGAACTTCCACTTTGAAGTTGTCGATCGTGCAGATGCTACTTATTCGTCGATGCGTCTTGAGGTACTCGGCAGGTGTTTTGCGCATGCTCTTGAGCGTCGGCTTGGCAGTGGGACCAGGAACCGGACCCAAGTCCTCGAGTGTGACACTACAGTGTGCTGGTCGAGGTGGTCTGGGCGGAGGCTGATCATTGCGTTTGACCGTCGCGACCGCCACAGTTCGCTCCTTGACTGCTGATGGTGGGCTCACTATCGCCGCCGGGGGTGACTTCCAGAACGGACTGAAGGACTGCTCCGAGTCCACCTGCTCGAATAAAGGACCGCCACCAGGCATCGTCCAGCGATGCAAGTCGTCTTCTTGACACACCTTGACAGGAGGCTCCACCATCACAATCGGATGCTTGCGCGGAGGACGAGCGACAGCAGAGCTTGCTTTGAGAATGGGCGTTGCGTGGCAAGAACCGAGGAGCAGACTGTGCTTTGGATCGGCAAGCAACTCCATGGCCGGAGAATCCGGCCTCGCATCGGAGAGAGCTTTCTGAGCAATAAGATCCGATAGCGCTTGGTCGAGCAACGTAGTTACTCCGCCCTGGGGCGATGTGTCTGGCGTTGCCACAAAAGTTGAAGCGACGGAAGGCGAAGAGGTCTCTGACCTCAAAGAAGAATATCTGCGCTCTCCCCGGTCGCGAAGCATCAACTGCGCAGCATCGCGTGTCTTTCTACATTGCTGCAACTCCGACACAGGACTGTACGGAAAGGGACTGTCATCGTGACAATTGGGATCCCACGTTGACTCGGAATTGCAGTCTGCCAAAATCCCCTCAAAGAGCATGGAAAGGGGGCTTTGTTGACCTGACATGACCCTAGGAACGTCTGGTGCCGACATCTCAGAGTAAAGTGAGACCTCGTCGAAATCGTTGAGCCTGTCACGATGGAAGAAGTCGCAAGTGCCCGGTAGGTACGTGGTGAAGTGATTGGTGCCTGCACCGAAAGAGATAGAGTCGAGCTGCTTGATCTTCGTAGCTTTGGCAAGACTCGACGGAGCTTTGGGAGCCATCGCTATGGCGACGGGAAACAGCGTCATGTCTCGGTTGGACTTCGTCTCTACCAAATCACTGTACACGTCAGCAGTGGATGACATGGTGCTTCTCGGCCTGCGGAAAAGGAGGTGGTGAGAAAGAGAGAACGAGAGCAGATCGGAACAGGACGAAATGGTGCAGTTTCGAAAGCATTGCTGATATATGTACATTTGTGCTGGCTGCACTGGCTCTCTCCATGCTTGAGCTCTTTCTGCACCGGCGCGGCAGGCACAGACGATATCTTGGCGGTCAGACCCTCTGCACGCTATGAGAATCGGCAAGGCCGACGTCACGTAGTTTCTCTGAGTCTCCGGTCAGGTACTCATGATTGCATCTTTGGGCATCGTCCCAACTCGCCACAGAGGCCAATCTGGCCACCGAGGGCCGAGCCCAAGTCTGCTTCGCGACCCAGAAGCGGGCACAGCAGCAACAGCATCACATTTTTGGTCATCTCATACATCGCTCAGCCAACAAAAGCATCTGATCGTCGGGCGCAAGATCAAGGAGTACCAAAGCATGGACTTCCTAGCGCAATTTGACCAACATCCAAGACCACTGGCCGAGCACAGTCACGTCCTTCCGTGCAATTCGGTCAAGCCGACACGTATGTGAAGCGCGAGGACCGTGCCTTCCGAAGCCGATTGATCCACACGCTCGCTCCTCTATCATCACACAAAGAACCCACTGATCTTTCCCTAGCGATCCGCGATTCCCTTTTAAACGAAACGTTGGCTGGATGGTTGCCATTAGCGAGGGTATGGTGAAGAGCGAATACATGTCGTACGAGTTGATTTTCCCACCTTCGCACACAACATCAGTTCTCCGGAATCCTGAAAACGGTGATCTCTTGCTGCTTAAAGTATCGTCGATTCTCCTCGTCAATCAGGACCAGATTGAGATAGTATCGTGTGCTGAACTTCTTGTTAACGTCTCGGAAGGTTGGTGTCAACTCGAAACCTCCCAAGAACAGTCGAATCGGGATGGTCTCGCCTCGTACTGGTGCGCCGTCCATGATCTCGAACTTGGTGATGGTTTCCGATTCGTTGTACTGATTTGGTGCGGCTCCTGTTGTTTCGCGTCGGATGATGGAGAGTTCCATGTGCTTGATCTTGATACGCACTAGTAAGAAGTAGATCTTGCCGACGATGACGTCTTTGAGATGGTACTTGGACTTGTTGTATTCGAATTCGATATGCAAGCAGTCCTCGATACCGACTTCCATTTTTATAGCGTTGTTTGAGTCTGGTGGCATACGATACGAATGGACCCAAATATCGCGTTCTTTGACAACATCTGTTATCCTTCTCGATATCGTTACTCGGATGTAATATCTGCGGTTAGAAAGTCGCAATAGGACGTCAGTCTAGCATAGCGTAGCAGCGCATGTTGCGTGAGCTTTGACTTACCTCAGCTTGACATTGATTCCATTGTAGCTCTCATACTGCTTTTCGACATTCCTGAACTCGAAATCAAAGTTTTGTGCAGCTCTCATCTCGCCTGCTGAAGCCAGTTCTTGTACGAGCGAGAGGAACTCGTAGTGGTTGCCGCGGTCGTAGAACATCTCTGTGCCAGATCAAAGCGAGCAAGGCATTGTCAGCTCACTGTAGCGTGATTCCCAATGCGTTCTGCTAGAGGCAGCTAACTCACCTATGCTCCCGACAAATTCGATCTTGATACCTTCATGAACGAGCTTCTTGCCATCTCGTACTCGCACCGATACCTTTAGTAATTGCACGCAATTGAATGATCAGGAGTCAGTATGAATTCAGCGAGAGCACCGTATGCTTTAGCTGCTGATGTACCTACCGAACCCTTGACGCTCTCTCCATCAAAGTAGATGGGGCACTTCTCCTTGCCCGCCTTGTCCATCTTGATCTCGACCTGTTTTCTCGCATCTTCGCCTTCCAGACGCACGTCCACATCCACTGGTGATGAGAATGAGAAGAAAGAAGCCATTTTGGCTGCTATGCGTGAGAGTGCGGACTGTCGCTACCCTTTGTCGATTACGCCTCGATGTGATAGTGATGCCGTCCTGCTGAAGTTGTGCAGCTTATGTTCCGCCTGCGCTGGGATGGTCGTGTTGTCGTCGATTCCGTTTCGTACTGTAGAGTTTGACCGTGATGCTAGTGGTTCGCAACGCTGCAAAGTCGCGGTTTGATATTCGAAGGATACGATGATGATAGGCGGATGTAAGAGCCTGGAGTGATTGATGTCAGGTAGCCGAGTGGAGGCGTGGTTTGTGTTGTTCTGTTTCAGCGTTGCACCGCTCACTCGGGCGCCTGTGCGTCTGAGACTCAAGATTTCGCAGGTTGCCGAGAGCCACGCGTGCAGGGGCCAGACACAAGGCAATCGGAAGTCAATCGGAAGTCGAATCGTGACTTTTTTTCCCGATTTCATGATGCAGGCCTCGGATTCATGCTATCTCATAGTTTCGTTCTGGCCTTCCGAACAGCGATGATTGAGACTCTCATGGCCTTCTTGCCATCATTCTACTAAGCTTTGCATACATATGAGTCACATAGGTCGACGAGTGACCCATGACTGGACATTCTCCGATACGGAACTGAAAGCATGTAGGGATCACTGATTGTTTTACGACACACATTGGCCGAATCCTCACATCGCACCTTGAAACAAAGGGGCAAGATCTTGCAGGACAGGGATACAAATACAATTACAAAGGGATATGAAACATGTGAACCGATATGGCTGAAGCACTACCTATCGTCCGAGGCGTGTAATGAACATCCCGGCGAAGACTTCTCACCAGTCAAAGCGAAGGAGCAGGCATTACTTGCCAATCTCGTGTTCGGCCAGAAGCATGTTTGGAATACCGCTGCGGATCTGGTAGATGTGTTGGCAGTTTGGGCAGATCATTTGACCTTCAACGACGTGGATCTGAAAACCGCGGTCAATTAACAAGAAAGGATTTTGCGTCAGCTATAGCTCTCTCATCCCCTGAATCTATTCTGCTTTCCCTCAGACATGAGTTACGTCAGTAAGGAGCTGAGCTGAACCTCGTACTTACCTCAAGCAATACATGGTGCAGCATCTTGATCAGCGCCTCATCCGTCAGCGGTTTTGACGGGTCGGGTCCCTGGTCTGGCAACGAAGTGTCCCCCAAGCTTCTCGCCGTTTTGACCAAGGCGGGCCAATCCAGCTTTGGCAAGAATCCTTTGATGAAGATATCGTTCTCTTCCGCCTCGATTAATTCGAGTTGTACGTCCTTGAGGATGAGGGGGAAGTTGTTCGATGTCGTTTGACAGGCTTTTGCGTGGCATGCTAGCAGGTTATGTGTGAGGAGCCTCATCGTGACTATGTGTTCCGAGCGTGGTCGCTGATCGAAAGCGTGGGATACAAGGGTGCTCCGATGGGTGTTACCGCTGCGTCAATGGTGATACAGAGGTAGAGATGCGATGTAGCAACGATGGTAAGAAGAGCTGCAGCAGCAGGTGAGGGAAAGTTGCGAAGGTGGAGTAAAAAGAAGGGTCCTGAGGAAAGCTTCCCAAAAATTTCCCGCCTTGTCACGTGCGGCTGGCTCCTGTTACTCTAACAATCCGGAATTCGAGCCGGTGCAAGAGCCGGTCATCTTCCCGAATCGTCCGCAATACGTAACGACGCTCTCTCTTGTTGACGTCCCACCATCCAGATTGCCGCTGCAGCTTCGGCTCGTGCAGCTCTTTGTGTGTCTCTTCATATGACTGCAGTGTAGCAAGTGCGTTGTTGATGCATGATGCAGCCTTACCGCTGCACTTGGTGTGGCAAGTTCTGTAACGGCTTGGCGTCCGGTGGCTCACCGCCGCTGCTATTCATCGATAGGCGTGTGCTCGGTATGGCTCGGTGTGTGACAAGTGGGCTATCGTGCAATCGTACAGGGTCACCTCTAATATGATAGTGGGCTTATGGTGAGCTTTGTCCTTCTCATCGCGGCACTCTCTCGACTGCTCTGAGCCGAGCCGAACGTCACACGTTGCTGGGCTCCTCAGGGCATGCGGTGACTTTAGAGGTGTGTCAAAAGGTGAGAAGCACGGCGGTTGCGGACCAAGCACCGAACGAAAGACAAGATGAGGTCGAAAGACTCAAAAGTGACCGCCGGAGCGTTGACAAGAGTATGCTCAGCACGGAAGATGATACCGCCCACCATGGGCCGGCCAAGACTTTTCGCAGGGCATATATAGCTGTTACTTCGACCCCTCCCTGAGTCTCCTCCTCGTGTCATCACCATTCTCCCCCTCGTCTAGCCATTGAGCCTCTAATGACAAGCCCCACGATGATCCTCAGCCTCTTCGCCACCCTTGCTATGGCCACCTCAGCCACTGCGTTCGAGATGACTTTTCCAGGTCCTACCAACTACTGGGTCGCTTGCGGGTGGAACAATATGACGTGGAAAGGCGCTTCTAGCGATCCTCAACTGGTTACTATCATGTTGACCAATTCGAACAAGTCGCTTCTCAACGATGATTTTGAGATCGGTAACGCTCTGGAGGGGGATAAGAACGCAGCTATGGTCTACGTCCCCTGTCTATCTCCCTCTTCAGGCTATTCGCTTTTCTTTGTTGATCCTAGCAAGTACGATCACAGGAGTAAGTTTCATTCTCTCTTTCCAGATCATCCTGCTCGAGACTGATCTCATGTACTGATCTGCTTGGCCTCCTGATCATGTGCGTGAAGACGATGCAGAGAAGCACGTCCTCTACACGTCACCCCAATTCGACATCAAGCCCAAGGGTACCAGCCCTGACCCAGCCTCCGGCCAGTCAACCATCCCCAGCGAAGTCCAGCCTTATCTTCAAACTCCAGGTATCGTTCTCCCTCCGAACAAGGGTAGTGATGTGACCAACACCACCGCTACGGGCAACGGCACCGAAGAAGCACTTCCCAAATTAGATGGCTCATCAGCTTCGTTTGGCAGCTTCCACCCCGTTTCCCACACCAACGGAGGTGCCCGATTCGACATGCTCCATGACCTTGCTTTCGTCGTTGTCATCGCAGCCTTCACAGTCCTTGTTGTGACTACCTGAGATGTCATGCCTTGTTTTCTTGTCTAGATCTATTGTAAAGAACAGCGCACTTTACGTCGCTGCTGTCACCGCTTCTTCAGCATCAAACCTGCCTTGTTTGGCACGTAGACTCGCCCCAAACCGTAATCATTATGCCCCAAATTGACGCCTCTTCTACCTCAGAACCGCTACTCTGGCATCAAGCATAAGCATATCCTCTCTTGCCCCTGTCTGACTCCCCTACCACCCCCAACTCGTCCGCACTGAAATCCAAATCCTCCGCCGTCAACCCATCCAGCAATTCCCCTTCCCCTTCCCCTTCCCCTTCCCCTTCCCCTTCCCCTT